>JANJGN010003674.1:0-41798 GCA_026770705.1 Isurus oxyrinchus | reverse complement strand
GGAGGTGGGAAGGGGGCAGGAGGTGGGGAGGGGGCAGGAGGAGGTGGGGGAGGAGGTGGGGAGGGGGGCAGTAGGAGGTGGGAGGGGGCAGGAGGAGGTGTGGGGAGGGGGCAGGAGGAGGTGGGGGGAGGAGGTGGGGAGGGGGGCAGGAGGAGGTGTGGGGAGGAGGTGGGGAAGGGGCAGGAGGAGGTGGGGGGAAGAGGTGGGGAGGGGGCAGGAGGAGGTGGGGGCAGGAGGTGGGGAGGGGGCAGGAGGAGGTGGGGGCAGGAGGAGGTGGGGGCAGGAGGTGGGGAGGGGGCAGGAGGAGGTGGGGAGGGGGCAGGAGGAGGTGGGGGCAGGAGGCAGGAGGAGGTGGGGGCAGGAGGTGGGGAGGGGGCAGGAGGAGGTGGGGGCAGGAGGTGGGGAGGGGGCAGGTGGAGGGGAGGGGGGCAGGAGGAGGTGTGGGGAGGTGTGGGGAGGAGGTAGGGAGGGGGCAGGAGGAGGTGGGGGTAGGAGGTGGGGAGGGGGCAGGAGGAGGTGGGGGCAGGAGGTGGGGAGGGGGCAGGAGGAGGTGTGGGCAGGAGGTGGGGAGGGGGCAGGGGTAATGGAGAAACATTATAGCAAAATCAGCAGTAAAAACTATGTACAAACTCAGATGAAATGAAAACCCTTTCATTCTATTCCAGTGTTACATTTGAATGAATTGCCCCTTTTTCAGAATGAAAGCTTCTCATTTGGCCCAGCACACCCACGCACCGAGTCAGTGAGAACAGTCTCCCCGCTATCACAGCCTGGCTGAATGGAGATTCCTGCTTTCAGACTGGAGTGAGGAACAGTCCTCCTCAGGGAATATTCTGAGTCAGCGAAGGGCAGCTGGGAGCTTGAGGGATCCACACTTGGGGTAATAATTCTGGGGCTTGGGAGAAGGCTGCATTCAGCAAATGCAGGTATCCAGCCATTGACGTGGTCTTGGCTCGAATGTAGGAGTGGGAGCGCAAGGAGCGTTAAAAGCTGACTGTAAATATATGTGAGGAGAAAAAGATTGGCCAAGACAAATGTAGGTCCCTTACAGTCAGAAACGGGGGAAATTATAATGGGAAACAAAGAAATGGCAGAAGAATTGAACACATATCTTGGTTCTGTCTTCACAAAATAATTCTAATTTCCCAGAAATGTTAGGGAATCAAGGGTCGAGTGAAAGGGAGGAATTTAAGAAAATCAGTTTTTAGAGAAATTAATGGTGTTAAAGACTGAAAACTCCCCAGGGCCTGGTGATCTGCATCCCAGAGTGCTAATGGAAAATATTGGATATCTTCCAAAAGTCTATAGACGATGGAGATTGGGGTATGGAATATGTAACCCCACTATTTAAAAAAGGAGAGAGTTACAGACCAGTTATCCTAACATCAGTCGTGGGGGAAAATGCTAGAGTCTGTTATAAAAGACCTGGTAACAGAACACTTGGAAAGCATTAGCGGGATTAGACAAAGTCAGCATGGGTTTATGAAAGGGAAATCATGCTACTGGAGTTTTTTTGAGGATGTAACTGGTGGGATAAATAAGGGAGAACCAGTGGATGTGGTGTATTTGGATTTCAAGAAGGCTTTTGATCAGGTCCCACAAGAGGCTAGTGGACAAAATTAAAGCACATGGGATCGGGGGTAACATCCTGGCACAGACTGAGAATTGGTTGACAGACCGGAAACAGAGAGTGGGGATAAATGGGTCTTTTTCGGGATGGCAGGCGGTGACTAGTGGGGTACCGCAGGGATCAGTGCTTGGGCCCCAGCTATTCACAATATATGTAAATGACTTGGATGAGGAAACCAAATGCAATATTTCCAAGTTTGCTGACTGCACAAAACTGGGTGGGGTTGTGAGGAGGGTGCAAGGAGGCTTCAGGGTGTTTCAGACAAGTTGTGTGTGTGGGCAGACACATGGCAGATGTAGTGTAACGTGGATAAGTGTGAAGTTATACACTTCAGTGTGAAAAACAGAAAGGCAGAGTATTATTTAAATGGTGATATATTGGGAAATGTGGATGTACAGAGGGATCTGGGTGTCCTTGTACACCCAGATGGAAGTAAACAGGCAGGTGCAGCCAGCAGTTAGGAAGACAAATGGTATGTTGGCCTTCATTACAAGAGGATTTGAGTTCAGGAGTAGGGATGTCTTACTGCAATTATACAGGGCCTTGGTGAGACCACATCTGGAGTATTGTGTGCAGTTTTGGTCTCCTTACCTAAGAAAGGATATACTTGCCATAGAGGGAGTGCAGCGAAGGTTCACTAGGCTGATACCGGGGGTGGTAGGACTGTCCTCGGAGGAGAGATTGGTTTGACTGGGCCTGTATTCACTAGAAGAATGAGAGGGGATCTGATTGAAGCGTATAAAATTCTAACAGGGCTAGACAGACTGGATGCAGGGAGGATGTTTCCCCTGGCTGGGGAGTCTAGAACCAGGGGCCACAGTCTCAGGATACAGAACAGGCCATATGGGACTGAGATGGGGAAAGATTTCTTCACCCAGAGGGTGGTCAACCCGTGGAATTCTCTCCCACAGAAGCTGTGGAGGCGGGACACAGTATATTCAAAAAAGAAACTGATAATTTTTTGGATATTAGGGGCATCGAGGGTTATGGAGAGAGAGCAGGGAATATGGTGTTGAGGTAGAGGATCAGCCATGATCATATTGAATGGCGGAGCAGGCTCGAAGGGCCGAATGGCCTCCTCCTGCTCCTAGTTTCTGTGTTGCGTGGGGAGATTGGCTGGATGGAGTCTCAAGAGAAGATGGAGACTGGGCAGTGGGGGACAGCTTCATTGGTTCATACCAGCTGGTCCTGTGAAGAGAGAGTGAGACTGCAGCAGGTTTGCGAGGTGTGTGTGTGGCTGTCACTGTTGTAGAGCCAGTGGTACAATCGCTGTCAGTCTGCAATGTGGAGAGACAGGCACCAATCGTACACACACCAGGCAGTGTGCAACAAGCACCACAGGAAGAGGCTGCTGCCTGGGAGGGTGGGGGAGGGGGGGGGACCTCACAAGACCAGGGCTGCCAGCCTTCATTCCTCAATAACACAAAGCTGTCCTCTGTTCCGCCTCCCCCAACCCCCTGAGAGGTTTGACACCTTGTGTAAGGGTGGGACAAGGTCTGTCGGTCAGAGTAGGAGGGGGGCACCGAGACTGGGGAGACAGGCAGGGGTGTGGAGCAGGGGCCAAGGGGGTAGGTTTGAAGATTTTATATTTGTTGAGATGTGTTGTAGATGGGGGTCTGTTGACTGCTCTATAACAAAGACTGACTCTCATCTCTTCCAAGTGGTTTCCATTGTGTTCGGTGCTGCTTCCTAGAACGATTCTACGTGAGTGTGAAATGGGAGCTGCGAATCAGCCTGGAAAGCAGGGTTTGTGGTACAGAGTCAGCACTGTCAGGGGGCTGCCCAATTCCTGGCTTGGGGTCAGCACAGAATGTGTTCCACAAAGCAGAAGGGGTTAGCTCAGTGCCGAAGACTTGACCAGCACCTCAACTCAGGCTGCAGACTCGGTTTGACGCAGCGAGCGATAACAGCTCTGGCTGTGCAGCAGAAAGGAAACGATTCACCTTCATTAGATTAAAAGGTTTGGAACGAATCCTGACGTATTGGAAGGAGAAGATTAGAATTAAGAGTCGAGTTTTACACAGAATCAAAATAAAACGAAAGTAACAAACAGAACTGAAGCTTCCTCTCACCTTTAGCAAAAGCCTCTGAGCCTCGCAAGGTGCCCTTACCCCCCCCAGGCTGAGTCAGGAGCTGTGTCCAATTGGCAAACTTCATCACACAACCTGACTGAGAGGAAGGGACATTACAGACCAGAGCCCAACGCAGACAGACCAGGGCCCACTGCAGACAGACCAGGGGCCCACTGCAGACAGACCAGGGGCCCACTGCAGACAGACCAGGGGCCCACTGCAGCCAGACGAGGGGCCCACTGCAGACAGACCAGAGCCCAACGCAGACAGACCAGAGCCCAACGCAGACAGACCAGGGCCCACTGCAGACAGACGAGGGGCCCACTGCAGCCAGACCAGAGCCCTATGCAGACAGACCAGGGCCCACTGCAGACAGACGAGGGGCCCACTGCAGCCAGACGAGGGGCCCACTGCAGACAGACCAGAGTCCAACGCAGACAGACCAGGGCCCAACGCAGACAGACCAGAGCCCAACGCAGACAGACCAGGGCCCAACGCAGACAGACCAGGGCCCAACGCAGACAGACCAGGGCGCAACGCAGACAGACCAGGGCGCAACGCAGACGGGCGAGGGGCCCATCGCAGACAGGTGAGGGGCCCATCGCAGACAGGCGAGGGGCCCATCGCAGACAGGCGAGGGGCCCATCGCAGACAGGCGAGGGGCCCATCGCAGACAGGCGAGGGGCCCATCGCAGACAGGCGAGGGGCCCATCGCAGACAGGCGAGGGGCCCATCGCAGACAGGCGAGGGGCCCATCGCAGACAGGCGAGGGGCCCATCGCAGACAGGCGAGGGGCCCATCGCAGACAGGCGAGGGGCCCATCGCAGACAGGCGAGGGGCCCATCGCAGACAGGCGAGGGGCCCATCGCAGACAGGCGAGGGGCCCATCGCAGACAGGCGAGGGGCCCATCGCAGACAGGCGAGGGGCCCATCGCAGACAGGCGAGGGGCCCATCGCAGACAGGCGAGGGGCCCATCGCAGACAGGCGAGGGGCCATTCTGTGTAAAAACTCTACCCAAATCTTGACCAAAGAAACCGTGTATCGAGGTAAGTTGGCCAAAGTCTGACCAAGTTAGGTTGTTAAAAATCAGCCCCCACATTCCAAAACATTGCTGATGAGTTAGTTGCCTGAGGGATGACTGTGTCCTGGCTCTGTATTCCCCTGCTCCTTCTGATCCTCGGGTGATGCTGTTTATAAACAAAACAAGGTCAGGAACTGAGAATTACACAAACTGCTCAAAAAACACCCACCACAGCTACACTCATTCTCCCCTCCACAGCTACACTCATTCTCCCCTCCACAGCTACACTCATTCTCCCCACCACAGCTACACTCATTCTCCCCTCCACAGCTACACTCATTCTCCACTCCACATCTACACTCCTTCTCCCCACCACAGCTACACTCATAATCCCCTCCACAGCTCCACTCATTCTCCCCACCACAACTACACTTGTTCTCCACACCACAGCTACACTCATTCTCCCCACCACAGCTACACTCATAATCCCCTCCACAGCTCCACTCATTCTCCCCACCACAACGACATTTCGTTCTCCACACCACAGCTACACTCATTCTCCCCACCACAGCTACACTCATAATCCCCTCCACAGCTCCACTCATTCTCCCCACCACAACTACACTCGTTCTCCACACCACAGCTACACTCATTCTCCCCACCACAGCTACACTCATTCTCCCCACCACAGCTACACTCATTCTCCCCACCACAGCTACACTCATTCTCCCCACCACAGCTACACTCATTCTCCCCACCACAGCTACACTCATTCTCCCCACCACAGCTACACTCATTCTCCCCACCACAGCTACACTCATTCTCCCCACCACAGCTACACTCATTCTCCCCACCACAGCTACACTCATTCTCCCCACCACAGCTACACTCATTCTGCACACCACAGCTACACTCATTCTTCACACCACAGCTACACTCCTTCTCCCCACCACAGCTACACTCATACACCCCTCCAAAGCTCCACTCATTCTCCCCACCACATCTACACTCATTCTCCCCACCACAGCTACACTCATTCTCCCCATCACAGCTACACTCATTCTCCCCTCCACAGCTATACTCATTCTCCCCTCCACAGCTACACTCATTCTCCCCTCCACAGCTACACTCATTCTCCACACCACAGCAACACACATTCTCCCCTCCACAGCTACACTCATTCTCCCCTCCACAGCTACACTCATTCTCCCCTCCACAGCTACACTCATTCTCCCCTCCACAGCTACACTCATTCTCCCCAACACAGCTACACTCATTCTCTCCACCACATCTACACTCATTTTCCACAACACAGCTACACTCATTTTCCACACCACAGCTACACTCAATCTCCACATAGCTACACTCATTCACCCCACCACAGCTACACTCATTCTCCCCTCCACAGCTACACTCATTTTCCACACCACAGCTACACTCATTCTCCCCTCCACAGCTACACTCATTCTCCACACCACAGCTACACTCATTCTCCACACCACAGCTACACTCATTCTCCCCTCCACAGCTACACTCATTCTCCACACCACAGCTACACTCATTCTCCCCTCCACAGCTACACTCATTCTCCCCTCCAGAGCTACACTCATTCTCCACACCACAGCTACACTCATTCTCCACACCACAGCTACACTCATTCTCCCCTCCAGAGCTACACTCATTCTCCCCATCACAGCTACACTCATTCTCCCCTCCACAGCTATACTCATTCTCCCCTCCACAGCTACTTTCATTCTCCCCTCTACAGTTACACTCATTCGCCCCTCCACAGTTACACTCATTCTCCCCTCCACAGCTACACTGATTCTCCCCTCCACAGCTACACTGATTCTCCCCTCCACAGCTACACTCATTCTCCCCTCCACAGCTACAGTCATTCTCCACACCACAGCTACACGGATTCTCCCCACCACAGCTACACTCATTCTCCCCACCACAGCTACAGTCATTCTCCACACCACAGCTACACTCATTCTACCCACCACAGCTACACTCATTCTCCCCTCCACAGCTACACTCATTCTCCCCTCCACAGCTACACTCATTCTCCCCTTCACAGCTACACTCATTCTCCCCTCCACAGCTACACTCATTCTCCCCACCACAGCTACACTCATTCTCCACACCACAGCTACACTCATTCTCCCCTCCACAGCTACACTCATTCTCCCCACCACAGCTACACTCATTCTCCACACCACAGCTACACTCATTCTCCCCACCACAGCTACAGTCATTCTCCACACCACAGCTACACTCATTCTACCCACCACAGCTACACTCATTCTCCCCTCCACAGCTACACTCATTCTCCCCTTCACAGCTACACTCATTCTCCCCTCCACAGCTACACTCATTCTCCCCACCACAGCTACACTCATTCTCCACACCACAGCTACACTCATTCTCTCCACCACAGCTACACTCATTCTCCACACCACAGCTACACTCATTCTCCCTTCCACAGCTACACTCATTCTCCCTTACACAGCCCACTCAATCTCCACACAGCTACACTCATTCTCCCCACCACAGCTACACTCATTCTCCCCACCGCAGCTACACTCATTCTCCCCACCGCAGCTACACTCATTCTCCCCACCGCAGCTACACTCATTCTCCCCTCCACAGCTACAGTCATTCTCCCCACCACAGCTACACGCATTCTCCCCTCCACAGCTACACTCATTCTCCCCACCACAGCTACACTCATTCTCCACACCACAGCTACACTCATTCTCCCCTCAACAGCTACACTCATTCTCCACACCACAGCTACACTCATTCTCCCCTCAACAGCTACACTCATTCTCCACACCACAGCTACACTCATTCTCCCCACCACAGCTACACTCATTCTCCCCTCCACAGCTACACTCACTCTCCACACCACAGCTACACTCATTCACCCCTCCACAGCTACACTCATTCTCCCCACCACAGCTACACTCATTCTCCCCTCCACAGCTACACTCATTCTCCACACCACAGCTACACTCATTCTCCACACCACAGCTACACTCATTCTCCACACCACAGCTACACTCATTCTCCCCTCCACAGCTACACTCATTCTCCACACCACAGCTACACTCATTCTCCCCACCACAGCTACACTCATTCTCCCCTCCACAGCTACACTCATTCTCCCCACCACAGCTACACTCATTCTCCCCACCACAGCTACACTCATTCTCCCCACCACAGCTACTCTCATTCTCCCCACCACAGCTACACTCATTCTCCACACCACAGCTACACTCATTCTCCCCACCGCAGCTACACTCATTCTCCACACCGCAGCTACACTCATTCTCCCCACCACAGCTACACTCATTCTCCCCTCCACAGCTACAGTCATTCTCCCCACCACAGCTACACTCATTCTCCCCACCACAGCTACACGCATTCTCCCCTCCACAGCTACACTCATTCTCCCCACCGCAGCTACACTCATTCTCCCCTCCACAGCTACAGTCATTCTCCCCACCACAGCTACACTCATTCTCCACACCACAGCTACACTCATTCTCCCCTCCACCGCTACACTCCTTCTCCACACAGCTACACGCCTTCTCCACACAGCTACACTCATTCTCCCCTCCACAGCTACACTCATTCTCCCCACCGCAGCTACACTCATTCTCCCCTCCACAGCTACAGTCATTCTCCCCACCACAGCTACACTCATTCTCCACACCACAGCTACACTCATTCTCCCCTCCACCGCTACACTCCTTCTCCACACAGCTACACACATTCTCCACACAGCTACACTCATTCTCCCCTCCACAGCTACACTCATTCTCCCCACCGCAGCTACACTCATTCTCCCCTCCACAGCTACAGTCATTCTCCCCACCACAGCTACACTCATTCTCCCCACCACAGCTACACGCATTCTCCACACAGCTACACTCATTCTCCCCTCCACAGCTACACTCATTCTCCCCACCACAGCTACACTCATTCTCCCCTCCACAGCTACACTCATTCTCCCCACCACAGCTACACTCATTCTCCCCTCCACAGCTACACTCATTCTCCACACCACAGCTACACTCATTCTCCCCACCACAGCTACACTCATTCTCCCCTCCACAGCTACACTCATTCTCCCCACCACAGCTACACTCATTCTCCCCTCCACAGCTACACTCATTCTCCACACCACAGCTACACTCATTCTCCCCACCACAGCTACACTCATTCTCCCCTCCACAGCGACACTCATTCTCCACACAGCTACACGCATTCTCCCCACCACAGCTACACTCATTCTTCACACCACAGCTACACTCATTCACCCCTCCACAGCTACACTCATTCTCCCCTCCACAGCTACACTCATTCTCCCCTCCACAGCTACACTCATTCTCCCCACCACAGCTACACTCATTCTCCACACCACAGCTACACTCATTCTCCCCTCCACAGCTACATTCATTCTCCCCTCCACAGCTACACTCATTCTCCCCTCCACAGCTACACTCATTCTCCCCTCCGCAGCTACACTCATTCTCCACACAGATACACTCACTCTCCACACCGCAGCTACACTCATTCTCCCCTCCACAGCTACACTCTTTCTCTCCACCACAGCTACACTCATTCTCCCCTCCACAGCTACACTCATTCTCCCCACCACAGCTACACTCATTCTCCCCTCCACAGCTACACTCATTCTCCACATCACAGCTACACTCATTCTCCCCTCCACAGCTACACTCATTCTCCACTCCACAGCTACACTCATTCTCCCCTCCACAGCTACACTCATTCTCTCCACCACAGCTACACTCATTCTCCCCACCACAGCTACACTCATTCTCCCCTCCACAGCTACACTCATTCTCCCCACCACAGCTACACTCATTCTCCCCTCCACAGCTACACTCATTCTCTCCACCACAGCTACACTCATTCTCCCCTCCACAGCTACACTCATTCTCCACACCACAGCTACACTCATTCTCCCCTCCACAGCTACATTCATTCTCCCCTGCACAGCTACATTCATTCTCCCCTCCACAGCTACACTCATTATCCCCTCCACAGCTACACTCATTCTCCCCTCCACAGCTACACTCATTCTCCACTCCACAGCTACACTCATTCTCCCCTCCACAGCTACACTCATTCTCCCCACCACAGCTACACTCATTCTCCCCTCCACAGCTACACTCATTCTCCCCTCCACAGCTACACTCATTCTCACCTCCACAGCTACACTCATTCTCCACACCACAGCTACACTCATTCTCCCCTCCACAGCTACCCTGATTCTCCACACACCAGCTACACTCATTCTCCCCTCCACAGCTACACTCATTCTCCACACAGCTACACTCATTCTCCCCACCACAGCTAGACTCATTCTCCCCACCACAGCTACACTCATTCTCCACACCACAGCTACACTCATTCTCCCCTCCACAGCTACACTCATTCTCCCCTCCACAGCTACACTCATTCTCCCCACCACAGCTACACTCATTCTCCCCTCCACAGCTACATTCATTCTCCACACCACAGCTACACTCATTCTCCCCTCCACAGCTACACTCATTCTCCCCACCACAGCTACACTCATTCTCCCCTCCACAGCTACACTCATTCTCCCCTCCACAGCTACACTCATTCTCCCCTCCACAGCTACACTCATTCTCCCCTCCACAGCTACACTCATTCTCCACACACCAGCTACACTCATACTCCACACCACAGCTACACTCATTCTCCACACCACAGCTACACTCATTCTCCCCTCCACAGCTACACTCATTCTCCACACCACAGCTACACTCATTCTCCCCTCCACAGCTACACTCATTCTCCACACCACAGCTACACTCATTCTCCACACCACAGCTACACTCATTCTCCCCTCCACAGCTACACTCATTCTCCCCTCCACAGCTACACTCATTCTCCACACCACAGCTACACTCATTCTCCCCTCCACAGCTACACTCATTCTCCCCTCCACAGCTACACTCATTCTCCCCACCGCAGCTACACTCATTCTCCACACCACAGCTACACTCATTCTCCACACCACAGCTACACTCATTCTCCACACCACAGCTACACTCATTCTCCACACCACAGCTACACTCATTCTCCACACAGCTACACTCATTCTCCACACAGCTACACTCATTCTCCCCACCACAGCTACACTCATTCTCCCCACCACAGCTACATCATTCTCCCCTCCACAGCTACACTCATTCTCCCCACCACAGCTACACTCACTCTCCACACCACAGCTACACTCATTCTCCCCACCACAGCTACACTCATTCTCCACACCACAGCTACACTCATTCTCCCCTCAACAGCTACACTCATTCTCCACACCACAGCTACACTCATTCTCCCCACCACAGCTACACTCGTTCTCCCCACCACAGCTACACTCATTCTCCACACCACAGCTACACTCATTCTCCACACCACAGCTACACTCATTCTCCACACCACAGCTACACTCGTTCTCCCCACCACAGCTACACTCGTTCTCCCCACCACAGCTACACTCATTCTCCACACCACAGCTACACTCATTCTCCACACCACAGCTACACTCATTCTCCCCTCAACAGCTACACTCATTCTCCACACCACAGCTACACTCATTCTCCCCTCCACAGCTACACTCATTCTCCCCACCACAGCTACACTCATTCTCCACACCACAGCTACACTCATTCTCCCCTCAACAGCTACACTCATTCTCCACACCACAGCTACACTCATTCTCCCCACCACAGCTACACTCGTTCTCCCCACCACAGCTACACTCATTCTCCACACCACAGCTACACTCATTCTCCACACCACAGCTACACTCATTCTCCCCACCACAGCTACACTCATTCTCCACACCACAGCTACACTCATTCTCCCCTCCACAGCTACACTCATTCTCCACACCACAGCTACACTCATTCTCCCCACCACAGCTACACTCATTCTCCACACCACAGCTACACTCGTTCTCCCCACCACAGCTACACTCATTCTCCCCACCACAGCTACACTCATTCTCCACACCACAGCTACACTCATTCTCCACACAGCTACACTCATTCTCCCCTCCACAGCTACACTCATTCTCCACACCACAGCTACACTCGTTCTCCCCACCACAGCTACACTCGTTCTCCCCACCACATCTACACTCATTCTCCACACCACAGCTACACTCATTCTCCACACCACAGCTACACTCATTCTCCCCTCCACAGCTACACTCATTCTCCACACCACAGCTACACTCATTCTCCACACCACAGCTACACTCATTCTCCACACCACAGCTACACTCATTCTCCACACAGCTACACTCATTCTCCCCACCACAGCTACACTCATTCTCCCCTCCACAGCTACACTCATTCTCCCCTCCACAGCTACACTCATTCTCCCCTCCACAGCTACACTCATTCTCCCCACCACAGCTACACTCATTCTCCCCTCCACAGCTACACTCATTCTCCCTTCCACAGCTACACTCATTCTCCCCTCCACAGCTACACTCATTCTCCACACCACAGCTACACTCATTCTCCACACAGCTACACTCATTCTCCCCACCACAGCTACACTCATTCTCCCCACCACAGCTACACTCATTCTCCACACAGCTACACTCATTCTCCCCACCACAGCTACACTCATTCTCCACACCACAGCTACACTCATTCTCCCCACCACAGCTGCACTCATTCTCCACACCACAGCTACACTCATTCTCCCCACCACAGCTACACTCATTCTCCCCACCACAGCTACACTCATTCTCCCCACCACAGCTACACTCATTCTCCCCACCACAGCTACACTCATTCTCCCCACCACAGCTACACTCATTCTCCCCACCACAGCTACACTCATTCTCCCCACGACAGCTACACTCATTCTCCACACCACAGCTACACTCATTCTCCACACCACAGCTACACTCATTCTCCACACCACAGCTACACTCATTCTCCCCTCCACAGCTACACTCATTCTCCACACCACAGCTACACTCATTCTCCCCACCACAGCTACACTCATTCTCCACACCACAGCTACACTCATTCTCCCCTCCACAGCTACACTCATTCTCCACACCACAGCTACACACATTCTCCCCACCACAGCTACACTCGTTCTCCACACCACAGCTACACTCGTTCTCCCCACCACAGCTACACTCATTCTCCACACCACAGCTACACTCATTCTCCACACCACAGCTACACTCATTCTCCACACCACAGCTACACTCATTCTCCACACCACAGCTACACTCATTCTCCACACAGCTACACTCATTCTCCCCTCCACAGCTACACTCATTCTCCCCACCACAGCTACACTCATTCTCCACACCACAGCTACACTCGTTCTCCCCACCACAGCTACACTCGTTCTCCCCACCACATCTACACTCACTCTCCACACCACAGCTACACTCATTCTCCACACCACGGCTACACTCATTCTCCACACCACAGCTACACTCATTCTCCCCTCCACAGCTACACTCATTCTCCACACCACAGCTACACTCATTCTCCACACCACAACTACACTCATTCTCCACACCACAGCTACACTCATTCTCCACACCACAGCTACACTCATTCTCCACACCACAGCTACACTCATTCTCCACACCACAGCTACACTCATTCTCCACACCACAGCTACACACATTCTCCACACCACAGCTACACTCATTCTCCACACAGCTACACTCATTCTCCCCACCACAGCTACACTCATTCTCCACACAGCTACACTCATTCTCCCCACCACAGCTACACTCATTCTCCCCTCCACAGCTACACTCATTCTCCACACCACAGCTACACTCATTCTCCCCACCACAGCTACACTCATTCTCCCATCCACAGCTACACTCATTCTCCCCTCCACAGCTACACTCATTCTCCACACCACAGCTACACTCATTCTCCACACAGCTACACTCATTCTCCCCACCACAGCTACACTCATTCTCCACACAGCTACACTCATTCTCCCCACCACAGCTACACTCATTCTCCCCTCCACAGCTACACTCATTCTCCCCTCCACAGCTACACTCATTCTCCCCACCACAGCTACACTCATTCTCCCCACCACAGCTACACTCATTCTCCCCACCACAGCTACACTCATTCTCCCCACCACAGCTACACTCATTCTCCCCACCACAGCTACACTCATTCTCCCCACCACAGCTACACTCATTCTCCCCACCACAGCTACACTCATTCTCCCCACCACAGCTACAGTCATTCTCCACACCACAGCTACACTCATTCTCCCCTCCACAGCTACACTCATTCTCCACACCACAGCTACACTCATTCTCCCCTCCACAGCTACACTCATTCTCCACACCACAGCTACACTCATTCTCCCCACCACAGCTACACTCATTCTCCCCTCCACAGCTACACTCATTCTCCACACCACAGCTACACTCATTCTCCCCACCACAGCTACACTCATTCTCCCATCCACAGCTACACTCATTCTCCCCTCCACAGCTACACTCATTCTCCACACCACAGCTACACTCATTCTCCCCTCCACAGCTACACTCATTCTCCCCTCCACAGCTACACTCATTCTCCACACACCAGCTACACTCATACTCCACACCACAGCTACACTCATTCTCCACACCACAGCTACACTCATTCTCCCCTCCACAGCTACACTCATTCTCCACACCACAGCTACACTCATTCTCCCCTCCACAGCTACACTCATTCTCCACACCACAGCTACACTCATTCTCCCCTCCACAGCTACACTCATTCTCCCCTCCACAGCTACACTCATTCTCCACACCACAGCTACACTCATTCTCCCCTCCACAGCTACACTCATTCTCCCCTCCACAGCTACACTCATTCTCCCCACCGCAGCTGCACTCATTCTCCACACCACAGCTACACTCATTCTCCACACCACAGCTACACTCATTCTCCACACAGCTACACTCATTCTCCACACAACTACACTCATTCTCCACACCACAGCTACACTCATTCTCCCCTCCACAGCTACACTCATTCTCCACACCACAGCTACACTCATTCTCCCCACCACAGCTACACTCATTCTCCACACCACAGCTACACTCATTCTCCCCTCCACAGCTACACTCATTCTCCACACCACAGCTACACTCATTCTCCCCACCACAGCTACACTCATTCTCCACACCACAGCTACACTCGTTCTCCCCACCACAGCTACACTCATTCTCCCCACCACAGCTACACTCATTCTCCACACCACAGCTACACTCATTCTCCACACAGCTACACTCATTCTCCCCTCCACAGCTACACTCATTCTCCCCACCACAGCTACACTCATTCTCCACACCACAGCTACACTCGTTCTCCCCACCACAGCTACACTCGTTCTCCCCACCACATCTACACTCATTCTCCACACCACAGCTACACTCATTCTCCACACCACAGCTACACTCATTCTCCCCTCCACAGCTACACTCATTCTCCACACCACAGCTACACTCATTCTCCACACCACAACTACACTCATTCTCCACACCACAGCTACACTCATTCTCCACACCACAGCTACACTCATTCTCCACACCACAGCTACACTCATTCTCCACACAGCTACACTCATTCTCCCCACCACAGCTACACTCGTTCTCCCCACCACAGCTACACTCATTCTCCACACCACAGCTACACTCATTCTCCCCACCACAACTACACTCATTCTCCACACCACAGCTACACTCATTCTCCCCTCCACAGCTACACTCATTCTCCACACCACAGCTACACTCATTCTCCCCACCACAGCTACACTCATTCTCCACACCACAGCTACACTCATTCTCCCCTCCACAGCTACACTCGTTCTCCCCACCACAGCTACACTCATTCTCCACACCACAGCTACACTCATTCTCCACACCACAGCTACACTCATTCTCCACACAGCTGCACTCATTCTCCCCTCCACAGCTACACTCATTCTCCCCACCACAGCTACACTCATTCTCCACACCACAGCTACACTCGTTCTCCCCACCACAGCTACACTCGTTCTCCCCACCACATCTACACTCACTCTCCACACCACAGCTACACTCATTCTCCACACCACAGCTACACTCATTCTCCACACCACAGCTACACTCATTCTCCCCTCCACAGCTACACTCATTCTCCACACCACAGCTACACTCATTCTCCACACCACAACTACACTCATTCTCCACACCACAGCTACACTCATTCTCCACACCACAGCTACACTCATTCTCCCCACCACAGCTACACTCATTCTCCCCACCACAGCTACACTCATTCTCCCCACCACAGCTACACTCATTCTCCCCACCACAGCTACACTCATTCTCCCCACCACAGCTACACTCATTCTCCCCACCACAGCTACACTCATTCTCCCCACCACAGCTACACTCATTCTCCCCACCACAGCTACAGTCATTCTCCACACCACAGCTACACTCATTCTCCCCTCCACAGCTACACTCATTCTCCACACCACAGCTACACTCATTCTCCCCTCCACAGCAACACTCATTCTCCCCACCACAGCTACACTCATTCTCCCCACCACAGCTACACTCATTCTCCCCTCCACACTTCACTCATTCTCCCCTCCACAGCTACACTCATTCTCCACACCACAGCTACACTCATTCTCCCCACCACAGCTACACTCATTCTCCCCTCCACAGCTACACTCATTCTCCACACCACAGCTACACTCATTCTCCCCACCACAGCTACACTCATTCTCCCCTCCACAGCTACACTCATTCTCCACACCACAGCTACACTCATTCTCCCCACCACAGCTACACTCATTCTCCCATCCACAGCTACACTCATTCTCCCCTCCACAGCTACACTCATTCTCCACACCACAGCTACACTCATTCTCCCCTCCACAGCTACACTCATTCTCCCCTCCACAGCTACACTCATTCTCCACACACCAGCTACACTCATACTCCACACCACAGCTACACTCATTCTCCACACCACAGCTACACTCATTCTCCCCTCCACAGCTACACTCATTCTCCACACCACAGCTACACTCATTCTCCCCTCCACAGCTACACTCATTCTCCACACCACAGCTACACTCATTCTCCCCTCCACAGCTACACTCATTCTCCCCTCCACAGCTACACTCATTCTCCACACCACAGCTACACTCATTCTCCCCTCCACAGCTACACTCATTCTCCCCTCCACAGCTACACTCATTCTCCCCACCGCAGCTGCACTCATTCTCCACACCACAGCTACACTCATTCTCCACACCACAGCTACACTCATTCTCCACACAGCTACACTCATTCTCCACACAGCTACACTCATTCTCCCCACCACAGCTACACTCATTCTCCCCACCATAGCTACATCATTCTCCCCTCCACAGCTACACTCATTCTCCCCACCACAACTACACTCATTCTCCACACCACAGCTACACTCATTCTCCCCTCCACAGCTACACTCATTCTCCACACCACAGCTACACTCATTCTCCCCACCACAGCTACACTCATTCTCCACACCACAGCTACACTCATTCTCCCCTCCACAGCTACACTCATTCTCCACACCACAGCTACACTCATTCTCCCCACCACAGCTACACTCGTTCTCCACACCACAGCTACACTCGTTCTCCCCACCACAGCTACACTCATTCTCCCCACCACAGCTACACTCATTCTCCACACCACAGCTACACTCATTCTCCACACAGCTACACTCATTCTCCCCTCCACAGCTACACTCATTCTCCCCACCACAGCTACACTCATTCTCCACACCACAGCTACACTCGTTCTCCCCACCACAGCTACACTCGTTCTCCCCACCACATCTACACTCATTCTCCACACCACAGCTACACTCATTCTCCACACCACAGCTACACTCATTCTCCCCTCCACAGCTACACTCATTCTCCACACCACAGCTACACTCATTCTCCACACCACAACTACACTCATTCTCCACACCACAGCTACACTCATTCTCCACACCACAGCTACACTCATTCTCCACACCACAGCTACACTCATTCTCCACACAGCTACACTCATTCTCCCCACCACAGCTACACTCGTTCTCCCCACCACAGCTACACTCATTCTCCACACCACAGCTACACTCATTCTCCCCACCACAACTACACTCATTCTCCACACCACAGCTACACTCATTCTCCCCTCCACAGCTACACTCATTCTCCACACCACAGCTACACTCATTCTCCCCACCACAGCTACACTCATTCTCCACACCACAGCTACACTCATTCTCCCCTCCACAGCTACACTCATTCTCCACACCACAGCTACACTCATTCTCCCCACCACAGCTACACTCGTTCTCCACACCACAGCTACACTCGTTCTCCCCACCACAGCTACACTCATTCTCCCCACCACAGCTACACTCATTCTCCACACCACAGCTACACTCATTCTCCACACAGCTACACTCATTCTCCCCTCCACAGCTACACTCATTCTCCCCACCACAGCTACACTCATTCTCCACACCACAGCTACACTCGTTCTCCCCACCACAGCTACACTCGTTCTCCCCACCACATCTACACTCATTCTCCACACCACAGCTACACTCATTCTCCACACCACAGCTACACTCATTCTCCCCTCCACAGCTACACTCATTCTCCACACCACAGCTACACTCATTCTCCACACCACAGCTACACTCATTCTCCCCACCACAGCTACACTCATTCTCCCCTCCACAGCTACACTCATTCTCCACACCACAGCTACACTCATTCTCCACACCACAGCTACACTCATTCTCCCCTCCACAGCTACACTCATTCTCCACACCACAGCTACACTCATTCTCCCCTCCACAGCTACACGCATTCTCCCCTCCACAGCTACATTCATTCTCCCCACCACAGCTACACTCATTCTCCACACCACAGCTACACTCATTCTCCCCACCACAGCTACACTCATTCTCCCCACCACAGCTACACTCATTCTCCCCACCACAGCTACACTCATTCTCCCCACCACAGCTACACTCATTCTCCCCACCACAGCTACACTCATTCTCCCCACCACAGCTACACTCATTCTCCCCACCACAGCTACACTCATTCTCCACACCACAGCTACACTCATTCTCCACACCACAGCTACACTCATTCTCCACACCACAGCTACACTCATTCTCCCCTCCACAGCTACACTCATTCTCCACACCACAGCTACACTCATTCTCCCCACCACAGCTACACTCATTCTCCACACCACAGCTACACTCATTCTCCCCTCCACAGCTACACTCATTCTCCACACCACAGCTACACACATTCTCCCCACCACAGCTACACTCATTCTCCACGCCACAGCTACACTCGTTCTCCCCACCACAGCTACACTCATTCTCCACACCACAGCTACACTCATTCTCCACACCACAGCTACACTCATTCTCCACACCACAGCTACACTCATTCTCCACACCACAGCTACACTCATTCTCCACACAGCTACACTCATTCTCCCCTCCACAGCTACACTCATTCTCCCCACCACAGCTACACTCATTCTCCACACCACAGCTACACTCGTTCTCCCCACCACAGCTACACTCGTTCTCCCCACCACATCTACACTCAGTCTCCACACCACAGCTACACTCATTCTCCACACCACAGCTACACTCATTCTCCACACCACAGCTACACTCATTCTCCCCTCCACAGCTACACTCATTCTCCACACCACAGCTACACTCATTCTCCACACCACAACTACACTCATTCTCCACACCACAGCTACACTCATTCTCCACACCACAGCTACACTCATTCTCCACACCACAGCTACACTCATTCTCCACACCACAGCTACACTCATTCTCCACACCACAGCTACACTCATTCTCCACACCACAGCTACACTCATTCTCCACGCAGCTACACTCATTCTCCCCACCACAGCTACACTCATTCTCCACACAGCTACACTCATTCTCCCCTCCACAGCTACACTCATTCTCCCCACCACAGCTACACTCATTCTCCCCTCCACAGCTACACTCATTCTCCCCACCACAGCTACACTCATTCTCCCCACCACAGCTACACTCATTCTCCCATCCACAGCTACACTCATTCTCCCCTCCACAGCTACACTCATTCTCCACACCACAGCTACACTCATTCTCCACACAGCTACACTCATTCTCCCCACCACAGCTACACTCATTCTCCACACAGCTACACTCATTCTCCCCACCACAGCTACACTCATTCTCCCCTCCTCAGCTACACTCATTCTCCCCTCCACAGCTACACTCATTCTCCCCTCCACAGCTACACTCATTCTCCCCTCCACAGCAACACTCATTCTCCCCACCACAGCTACACTCATTCTCCCCTCCACAGATACACTCATTCTCCCATCCACAGCTACACTCATTCTCCCCTCCACAGCTACACTAATTCTCCACACCACAGCTACACTCATTCTCCCCACCACAGCTACACTCATTCTCCCCACCACAGCTACACTCATTCTCCACACCACAACTACACTCATTCTCCACACCACAACTACACTCATTCTCCACACCACAGCTACACTCATTCTCCACACCACAGCTACACTCATTCTCCACACAGCTACACTCATTCTCCCCACCACAGCTACACTCATTCTCCACACAGCTACACTCATTCTCCCCACCACAGCTACACTCATTCTCCCCTCCACAGCTACACTCATTCTCCACACCACAGCTACACTCATTCTCCCCACCACAGCTACACTCATTCTCCCATCCACAGCTACACTCATTCTCCCCACCACAGGTACACTCATTCTCCACACAGCTACACTCATTCTCCCCACCACAGCTACACTCATTCTCCCCTCCACAGCTACACTCATTCTCCCCTCCACAGCTACACTCATTCTCCCCTCCACAGCTACACTCATTCTCCCCTCCACAGCAACACTCATTCTCCCCACCACAGCTACACTCATTCTCCCCTCCACAGCTACACTCATTCTCCCATCCACAGCTACACTCATTCTCCCCTCCACAGCTACAGTCATTCTCCACACCACAGCTACACTCATTCTCCACACAGCTACACTCATTCTCCCCACCACAGCTACACTCATTCTCCCCTCCACAGCTACACTCATTCTCCAGACCACAGCTACACTCATTCTCCCCACCACAGCTACACTCATTCTCCCCACCACAGCTACACTCATTCTCGCCACCACAGCTACACTCATTCTCCCCACCACAGCTACACTCATTCTCCACACCACAGCTACACTCATTCTCCACACCACAGCTACACTCATTCTCCACACCACAGCTACACTCATTCTCCCCTCCACAGCTACACTCATTCTCCCCACCACAGCTACACTCATTCTCCCCTCCACACTTCACTCATTCTCCCCTCCACAGCTACACTCATTCTCCCCACCACAGCTACACTCATTCTCCCCACCACAGCTACACTCATTCTCCCCACCACAGCTACACTCATTCTCCCCACCGCAGCTACACTCATTCTCCACACCACAGCTACACTCATTCTCCCCTCCACAGCTACACTCATTCTCCACACCACAGCTACACTCATTCTCCCCACCACAGCTACACTCATTCACCACACCACAGCTACACTCGTTCTCCCCACCACAGCTACACTCATTCTCCCCACCACAGCTACACTCATTCTCCACACCACAGCTACACTCATTCTCCACACAGCTACACTCATTCTCCCCTCCACAGCTACACTCATTCTCCCCACCACAGCTACACTCATTCTCCACACCACAGCTACACTCGTTCTCCCCACCACAGCTACACTCGTTCTCCCCACCACATCTACACTCATTCTCCACACCACAGCTACACTCATTCTCCACACCACAGCTACACTCATTCTCCCCTCCACAGCTACACTCATTCTCCACACCACAGCTACACTCATTCTCCACACCACAACTACACTCATTCTCCACACCACAGCTACACTCATTCTCCACACCACAGCTACACTCATTCTCCACACCACAGCTACACTCATTCTCCACACAGCTACACTCATTCTCCCCACCACAGCTACACTCATTCTCCCCTGCACAGCTACACTCATTCTCCCCTCCACAGCTACACTCATTCTCCCCTCCACAGCTACACTCATTCTCCCCACCACAGCTACACTCATTCTCCCCTCCACAGCTACACTCATTCTCCACACCACAGCTACACTCATTCTCCCCTCCACAGCTACACTCATTCTCCACACCACAGCTACACTCATTCTCCCCTCCACAGCTACACTCATTCTCCCCTCCACAGCTACATTCATTCTCCCCACCACAGCTACACTCATTCTCCACACCACAGCTACACTCATTCTCCCCACCACAGCTACACTCATTCTCCCCACCACAGCTACACTCATTCTCCCCACCACAGCTACACTCATTCTCCCCACCACAGCTACACTCATTCTCCCCACCACAGCTACACTCATTCTCCCCACCACAGCTACACTCATTCTCCCCACCACAGCTACACTCATTCTCCCCACCACAGCTACACTCATTCTCCACACCACAGCTACACTCATTCTCCACACCACAGCTACACTCATTCTCCCCTCCACAGCTACACTCATTCTCCACACCACAGCTACACTCATTCTCCCCACCACAGCTACACTCATTCTCCACACCACAGCTACACTCATTCTCCCCTCCACAGCTACACTCATTCTCCACACCACAGCTACACACATTCTCCCCACCACAGCTACACTCATTCTCCACACCACAGCTACACTCGTTCTCCCCACCACAGCTACACTCATTCTCCACACCACAGCTACACTCATTCTCCACACCACAGCTACACTCATTCTCCACACCACAGCTACACTCATTCTCCACACCACAGCTACACTCATTCTCCACACAGCTACACTCATTCTCCCCTCCACAGCTACACTCATTCTCCCCACCACAGCTACACTCATTCTCCCCACCACAGCTACACTCATTCTCCACACCACAGCTACACTCATTCTCCACACCACAGCTACACTCATTCTCCCCTCCACAGCTACACTCATTCTCCACACCACAGCTACACTCATTCTCCCCACCACAGCTACACTCATTCTCCACACCACAGCTACACTCATTCTCCCCTCCACAGCTACACTCATTCTCCACACCACAGCTACACACATTCTCCCCACCACAGCTACACTCATTCTCCACACCACAGCTACACTCGTTCTCCCCACCACAGCTACACTCATTCTCCACACCACAGCTACACTCATTCTCCACACCACAGCTACACTCATTCTCCACACCACAGCTACACTCATTCTCCACACCACAGCTACACTCATTCTCCACACAGCTACACTCATTCTCCCCTCCACAGCTACACTCATTCTCCCCACCACAGCTACACTCATTCTCCCCACCACAGCTACACTCATTCTCCACACCACAGCTACACTCATTCTCCCCACCACAGCTACACTCATTCTCCCCACCACAGCTACACTCATTCTCCCCTCCACACTTCACTCATTCTCCCCTCCACAGCTACACTCATTCTCCACACCACAGCTACACTCATTCTCCACTCCACAGCTACACTCATTCTCCCCTCCACAGCTACACTCATTCTCCACACCACAGCTACACTCATTCTCCACACCACAACTACACTCATTCTCCACACCACAGCTACACTCATTCTCCACACCACAGCTACACTCATTCTCCACACCACAGCTACACTCATTCTCCCATCCACAGCTACACTCATTCTCCACACCACAGCTACACTCATTCTCCACACCACAGCTACACTCATTCTCCACACAGCTACACTCATTCTCCCCACCACAGCTACACTCATTCTCCACACAGCTACACTCATTCTCCCCACCACAGCTACACTCATTCTCCCCTCCACAGCTACACTCATTCTCCACACCACAGCTACACTCATTCTCCCCACCACAGCTACACTCATTCTCCCATCCACAGCTACACTCATTCTCCCCACCACAGCTACACTCATTCTCCACACAGCTACACTCATTCTCCCCACCACAGCTACACTCATTCTCCCCTCCACAGCTACACTCATTCTCCCCTCCACAGCTACACTCATTCTCCCCTCCACAGCTACACTCATTCTCCCCTCCACAGCAACACTCATTCTCCCCACCACAGCTACACTCATTCTCCCCTCCACAGCTACACTCATTCTCCCATCCACAGCTACACTCATTCTCCCCTCCACAGCTACACTCATTCTCCACACCACAGCTACACTCATTCTCCACACAGCTACACTCATTCTCCCCACCACAGCTACACTCATTCTCCCCTCCACAGCTACACTCATTCTCCAGACCACAGCTACACTCATTCTCCCCACCACAGCTACACTCATTCTCCCCACCACAGCTACACTCATTCTCCACACCACAGCTACACTCATTCTCCACACCACAGCTACACTCATTCTCCACACCACAGCTACACTCATTCTCCCCTCCACAGCTACACTCATTCTCCCCACCACAGCTACACTCATTCTCCCCTCCACACTTCACTCATTCTCCCCTCCACAGCTACACTCATTCTCCCCACCACAGCTACACTCATTCTCCCCACCACAGCTACACTCATTCTCCCCACCACAGCTACACTCATTCTCCACACCACAGCTACACTCATTCTCCCCTGCACAGCTACACTCATTCTCCACACCACAGCTACACTCATTCTCCCCACCACAGCTACACTCATTCTCCACACCACAGCTACACTCGTTCTCCCCACCACAGCTACACTCATTCTCCCCACCACAGCTACACTCATTCTCCACACCACAGCTACACTCATTCTCCACACAGCTACACTCATTCTCCACACCACAGCTACACTCATTCTCCACACCACAGCTACACTCATTCTCCACACATCTACACTCATTCTCCACACCACAGCTACACTCATTCTCCACACCACAGCTACACTCATTCTCCCCTCCACAGCTACACTCATTCTCCACACCACAGCTACACTCATTCTCCACACCACAACTACACTCATTCTCCACACCACAGCTACACTCATTCTCCACACCACAGCTACACTCATTCTCCACACCACAGCTACACTCATTCTCCACACAGCTACACTCATTCTCCCCACCACAGCTACACTCATTCTCCCCTCCACAGCTACACTCATTCTCCCCTCCACAGCTACACTCATTCTCCCCTCCACAGCTACACTCATTCTCCCCACCACAGCTACACTCATTCTCCCCTCCACAGCTACACTCATTCTCCACACCACAGCTACACTCATTCTCCCCTCCACAGCTACACTCATTCTCCACACCACAGCTACACTCATTCTCCCCTCCACAGCTACACGCATTCTCCCCTCCACAGCTACATTCATTCTCCCCACCACAGCTACACTCATTCTCCACACCACAGCTACACTCATTCTCCCCACCACAGCTACACTCATTCTCCCCACCACAGCTACACTCATTCTCCCCACCACAGCTACACTCATTCTCCCCACCACAGCTACACTCATTCTCCCCACCACAGCTACACTCATTCTCCCCACCACAGCTACACTCATTCTCCCCACCACAGCTACACTCATTCTCCCCTCCACAGCTACACTCATTCTCCACACCACAGCTACACTCATTCTCCCCTCCACAGCTACACTCATTCTCCACACCACAGCTACACACATTCTCCCCACCACAGCTACACTCATTCTCCACACCACAGCTACACTCGTTCTCCCCACCACAGCTACACTCATTCTCCACACCACAGCTACACTCATTCTCCACACCACAGCTACACTCATTCTCCACACCACAGCTACACTCATTCTCCACACCACAGCTACACTCATTCTCCACACAGCTACACTCATTCTCCCCTCCACAGCTACACTCATTCTCCCCACCACAGCTACACTCATTCTCCACACCACAGCTACACTCATTCTCCACACAGCTACACTCATTCTCCCCACCACAGCTACACTCATTCTCCACACAGCTACACTCATTCTCCCCACCACAGCTACACTCATTCTCCCCTCCACAGCTACACTCATTCTCCCCTCCACAGCTACACTCATTCTCCCCTCCACAGCTACACTCATTCTCCCCTCCACAGCAACACTCATTCTCCCCACCACAGCTACACTCATTCTCCCCTCCACAGCTACACTCATTCTCCCATCCACAGCTACACTCATTCTCCCCTCCACAGCTACACTCATTCTCCACACCACAGCTACACTCATTCTCCACACAGCTACACTCATTCTCCCCACCACAGCTACACTCATTCTCCCCTCCACAGCTACACTCATTCTCCACACCACAGCTACACTCATTCTCCCCACCACAGCTACACTCATTCTCCCCACCACAGCTACACTCATTCTCCCCACCACAGCTACACTCATTCTCCCCACCACAGCTACACTCATTCTCCCCACCACAGCTACACTCATTCTCCCCACCACAGCTACACTCATTCTCCCCACCACAGCTACACTCATTCTCCCCACCACAGCTACACTCATTCTCCCCACCACAGCTACAGTCATTCTCCACACCACAGCTACACTCATTCTCCCCTCCACAGCTACACTCATTCTCCCCACCACAGCTACACTCATTCTCCACACAGCTACACTCATTCTCCCCTCCACACTTCACTCATTCTCCCCTCCACAGCTACACTCATTCTCCACACCACAGCTACACTCATTCTCCACACCACAGCTACACTCATTCTCCCCTCCACAGCTACACTCATTCTCCACACCACAGCTACACTCATTCTCCACACCACAACTACACTCATTCTCCACACCACAGCTACACTCATTCTCCACACCACAGCTACACTCATTCTCCACACCACAGCTACACTCATTCTCCCATCCACAGCTACACTCATTCTCCACACCACAGCTACACTCATTCTCCACACCACAGCTACACTCATTCTCCACACAGCTACACTCATTCTCCCCACCACAGCTACACTCATTCTCCACACAGCTACACTCATTCTCCCCACCACAGCTACACTCATTCTCCCCTCCACAGCTACACTCATTCTCCACACCACAGCTACACTCATTCTCCCCACCACAGCTACACTCATTCTCCCATCCACAGCTACACTCATTCTCCCCACCACAGCTACACTCATTCTCCACACAGCTACACTCATTCTCCCCACCACAGCTACACTCATTCTCCCCTCCACAGCTACACTCATTCTCCCCTCCACAGCTACACTCATTCTCCCCTCCACAGCTACACTCATTCTCCCCTCCACAGCAACACTCATTCTCCCCACCACAGCTACACTCATTCTCCCCTCCACAGCTACACTCATTCTCCCATCCACAGCTACACTCATTCTCCCCTCCACAGCTACACTCATTCTCCACACCACAGCTACACTCATTCTCCACACAGCTACACTCATTCTCCCCACCACAGCTACACTCATTCTCCCCTCCACAGCTACACTCATTCTCCAGACCACAGCTACACTCATTCTCCCCACCACAGCTACACTCATTCTCCCCTCCACAGCTACACTCATTCTCCCCTCCACAGCTACACTCAATCTCCACATAGCTACACTCATTCTCCACACCACAGCTACACTCATTCTCCACACCACAGCTACACTCATTCTCCACACCACAGCTACACTCATTCTCCCCTCCACAGCTACACTCATTCTCCCCACCACAGCTACACTCATTCTCCCCTCCACACTTCACTCATTCTCCCCTCCACAGCTACACTCATTCTCCCCACCACAGCTACACTCATTCTCCCCACCACAGCTACACTCATTCTCCCCACCACAGCTACACTCACTCTCCCACATTCCTTCATTCCTGTCTCACACCCATTCCATTAACTCCCAGCCCTCACTCAAATAACCTTCCTTCACATGACCCCCTCCCTGCCTTTCCTTTTCATTTCACCCCCCCTCCCTTTCACTCCTCCCTCCACCGTCCCATCCCCCTCCGCTTCACCTCCGCCTTCCGTCCCCCTCCCTTCCCCCTCCCATCCCCCTACCTCCCCACTCGCCCTTCCCACTCTCCCCCTCCCCTTCACCCCTCCCTCCCTTCTCCCTCCCCTTCCCTCTCCCCCGCTCACCCTCCTGCTCCCTCTCCCCCTCCCTTTCCCTCTCTCTCTCCCCCTCCCATTCCCTCTCCCTCTCCCCCTCCCCCCTCCCCCTCCCCCTCACCCTCAGTCTCCTCACCCTCCCTCTCCCCCTCACCCCTCTATCTCCCCTTCACTCTTCTTCTCCCCCTCATCTCCCCCTCACCCCTTCCTCTCCCCATTACCTCCCTCTCTCCCCCTCCTTCACCCCTTCCTTCCTCCCAATTCCCTCTGTCCTTCACGGCTCCCTCCTCCCCCATCCCTTTTGCCCCCACCTCACTGCCCCTGCAGCTTCTTCCCCCCCCTTGCCTTGCTCTCTCCTTCATCCCCCCTCTGTCCTTCCCCCCTCCTCTCTCTCCCCCTCAACCCACATGTCCCCTCAGCTCCTTCCCAACCCAGTGTACCTGGCTCGCTCTCCGCTGGGGCCCCCTCTCCAGGATGGGGGCGGTTGCCCTCTCCCGGTGGGCTCTGCTCGGTGATGAGGAACTCCTCGGGGGGCCAGCGCAGCTCCCCGCTCTCCACCTCACTGACGTCGGTCGGTTCCACCACAATGGACGGCAAACGGTCCTTGAGTTTGCACTGACCCTCGTAGGAATCGCAGGGGTCGGGAAAGATCTAGGAGAGGGTGGGAGAGCGGGATAGGGAGGGATGGTGCAAGAGAGGAGGGTGGCGGAGGGAGAAGGAGAGAGAGATGGAGAGAGAGGAGGGAATAGCGAGAGGATGGAGAGAGAGATGGGGGAGTTGGGGAGAGACAGAGGAGAGAAACTCATTAGCGAAAATCATTTGCCAGTTCCACATCCGTTCTCCATGTTTGTTTCGATGAGATGTTAAACCCGGGTTTATTGGATCTGGGGTGGCTCCATGGATAACTCTCCTACCCCTGAGCAGGAAAGCCCCAGGTTCAGGGCCCACTCCAGGACTTGTTGGCTGTGGTGCAGTCAAACTAGTGGGTTTCGATGCTGGTTCCACCACCAGGGTGGTCAATAGGAAGATGACAAAGCAGTTTTGTGCCAACGTATGTAACATGGTGAAAACGTGGAACAGAAAGCAACTAGCTAAATGCAGATTTATACTGGCAGCTCACATCAAAACCCTGCCTCATCCCAGCGAGGGTGCCACACGTCCCCACTTCACCCCCACCCACCCCCCACAACGTTCCCTGTATGGCCCCCCCCCCCCGGTTATCACAAGAACCTCCGGGCTGGATTATCCAGAGCGCAGTGGGACAGGAGGGAACAAGTGAGCTGCAGCTGGAGAAGTGGGGAAGGGTGGTTGCTCAGGGAGGTAACACGGACATGTTCAATGGTCAAACAGTCAAACAAGAAGGAAGAGAGTTTTACAGGGAGTTATTTGCTGGAAGGAAGCCAATCCTGTCCAGCTCTCCATGCCAACATCCATTCTCCACAGGAACCGTCCAGAGGGAGTGAGCAGAGCATCAGATAACAGCAATAAGGTGTGAAAATTGAAGGGCTGTGTGTTTATCAGTTCCGGACCGGTGTGAAGACAGCACTGTACAGATTGTACCCAGTGCACCAGACTATAAGGAGCAGTCCGACTGGTTGTTGGTTATCAGAATGCTGAACTCTGACATGGATCTCACTTAAACCCTGGACGGAAAAAGCAAGGAGAGGAATTCAATGTATTGTCTTGTTGCAGATGTTACCATAGCAACTCTCAATTTCAAACTTTCAGACAACTATGAGACACAACAAATGTTCCCTGCTTCATTAAGCAAGAGCAGAGCAGGTTCCCAGCGAGATCTCCCTGCTGAAAGAGGTGGATAGATTGACCTGGGTATCTTTCTGAGCTTGTGTAGGATGTGTAGTTACATGGGGAGTGTGTGTACACTGTAACTGGATGTGTAGTTACATGGGGAGTGTGTGTACACTGTAACTGGATGTGTAGTTACATGGGGAGTGTGTGTACACTGTAACTGGATGTGTAGGTACATGGGGAGTGTGTGTACACTGTAACTGGATCTGTAGGTACATGGGGAGTGTGTGTACACTGGACACTCAGGAGATGTAGGTGAGTGGGGAGCAGGTGTAATGTAACAAAATGTGTAGGTGCATGGGGAGTGTGTGTACGGTTAACTGGATCTGTAGGTGCATGGGGACTGTGTGTACACTGTAACTGGATGTGTAGGTGCATGGGGAGTGCGTGTACGGTTAACTGGATGTGTAGGTACATGGGGAGTGTGTGTACACTGTAACTGGATGTGTAGTTACATGGGGAGTGTGTGTACACTGTAACTGGATCTGTAGGTACATGGGGAGTGTGTGTACACTGGATGTGTAGGTACATGGGGAGTGTGTGTACACTGTAACTGGATGTGTAGGTTCATGGGGAGTGTGTGTACACTGGATGTGTAGGTACACGGGGAGTGTGTGTACACTGTAACTGGATGTGTCGGTACATGGGGAGTGTGTGTATACTGGATGTGTCGGTACATGGGGAGTGTGGACACTGTATGTGTAGGGACATGGGGAGTGTGTGTACACTGGATGTGTCGGTACATGGGGAGAGTGTGTACACTGGATGTGTCGGTACATGGGGAGTATGTGTACACTGGATGTGTAGGTACATGGAGTGTGTACACACTGGATGAGTCGGTACATGGGGAGTGTGTGTACACTGGATGTGTCAGTACATGAGAGTGTGTACACTGGATGTGTCAGTACACGGGGAGTGTGTGCACACTGGATGTGTAGGTACATGGGGAGTGTATGTACACGATGTGTAGGTACATGGCAAGTGTGTGTACACTGGATGTGTAGGTTCATGGGGAGTGTGTGTACATTGGATGTGTAGGTACATGGGGAGTGTGTGTACACTGTAACTGGATGTGTAGGTACATGGGGAGTGTGTACACTGTAACTGGATGTTTAGATACATGGGGAGTGTGTACACTGTAACTGGATGTGTAGGTATATGGGAAGTGTGTGTTCTCTGAATGTGTCGGTACATGGGGAGTGTGTGTACACTGGATGTGTAGGTTCATGGGGTGTGTGTGTACACTGGATGTGTAGGTACATGGGGAGTGTGTACACACTGGATGTGTAGGTACATAGGGAGTGTGTACACACTGGATGTGTAGGTACATGGGGAGTGTGTACACTGTAACTGGATGTTTAGGTACATGGGGAGTGTGTACACTGTAACTGGATGTGTAGGTATATGGGAAGTGTGTGTTCTCTGAATGTGTCGGTACATGGGGAGTGTGTGTACACTGGATGTGTAGGTTCATGGGGTGTGTGTGTACGCTGGATGTGTAGGTACATGGGGAGTGTGTGTACACTGGATGTGTAGGTATGTTGGGAGTGTGTGTACACTATAACTGGATGTGTAGGTACATGGGGAGTGTGTGTACACTGTAACTGGATGTGTAGGTGCATGGGGAGTGTGTGTACACTGGATGTGTAGGTGCATGGGGAGTGTGTGTACACTGGATGTGTAGGTACATAGGGAGTGTGTGTACACTGTAACTGGACATGGTGAATGGGGAGTGTGTGTACACTGGATGTGTAGGTACATGGGGAGTGTGTGTACACTGAAAGTGTAGGTGCACGGGGAGTGTGTGTACACTGGATGTGTAGGTACATGGGGAGTGTGTGTACACTAACTGGATGTGTAGGTGCATGGGGAGTATGTGTACGGTTAACTGGATGTGTAGGTGCATGGGGAGTGTGTGTACACTGTAACTGGATGTGTAGTTACATGGGGAGTGTGTGTACACTGTAACTGGATGTGTAGTTACATGGGGAGTGTGTGTACACTGTAACTGGATCTGTAGGTACATGGGGAGTGTGTGTACACTGTAACTGGATGTGTAGTTACATGGGGAGTGTGTGTACACTGTAACTGGATGTGTAGGTACATGGGGAGTGTGTGTACACTGGATGTGTCAGTACATGAGGAGAGTGTGTACACTGGATGTGTCAGTACATGGGGAGTGTGTGTACACTGGATGTGTAGGTGCATGGGGAGTGTGTGTACACTGGATGTGTAGGTACATGAGGAGAGTGTGTACACTGGATGTGTCAGTACATGGGGAGTGTGTGTACACTGGATGTGTAGGTGCATGGGGAGTGTGTACACTAGATGAGTCTGTGGTTCCCTTCTGTCTGCGAGTTTTGTAAAGAAGAGTTTGTATTTGTGGGGCCCCAGGGACACCCCCTCCCCCCCTCTCCCCGATTCTCCTCTGGGTAAAGGCTGCAAAGGCCAGGCTTTGACACCCTGCTTTGTGCAAGGAGCTGCTCTCGGTGTTGTTGGGGTGTGTGGGGGTGCTTACAGTCTGTCCTGGTGTGCTGTGTGGAGGGGAGTCTCCAAGGACCACAGTCCCTCCAGGGAGAGGGTGGGTACAGTCTCTGTCTTCCGTGAATCGGTGTGGCAAGAGAACCCACTATCCTCAGGTGTGGTGGGGCTGGTGGGGTAGTGGTTGTGGTACAGGACCCAAAGTCTCTCCTGGGGCAGGTGGTACAAGACTTAGGAGTACATCAGGAGTGATCCAGGAGTACACCAGGAGGGATCCTGAGTACACCAGGAGGGATCCAGGAGTGCACCAGGAGGGATCCAGGAGTACACCAGGAGGGATCCAGGAGTGCACCAGGAGGGATCCAGGAGTGCACCAGGAGGGATCCAGGAGTGCACCAGGAGGGATCCAGGAGTGCACCAGGAGGGATCCAGGAGTGCACCAGGAGGGATCCAGGAGTGCACCAGGAGGGATCCAGGAGTGCACCAGGAGGGATCCAGGAGTGCACCAGGAGGGATCCAGGAGTGCACCAGGAGGGATCCAGGAGTGCACCAGGAGGGATCCAGGAGTGCACCAGGAGGGATCCAGGAGTGCACCAGGAGGGATCAAGACCACAAGACCATAAGAGCAGAAATTAAGCCATTCGGCCCATCGAGTCTGTTCCGCCATTCAATCATGGCTGATAAGTTTCTCAACCCCATTCTCCTGCCTTCTCCCTGTAACCTTTGATCCCCTTACCAATCAAGAACCTATCTATCTTGGTCTTAAATACACTCAATGACCTGGACTCCACAGCCTTCTGTGGCAATGAATTCCATAGATTCACCACTCTGGCTAAAGAAGTTTCCCCTCATCTCTGTTCTAAAAGGTCTTCCCTTTACTCTGAGGCTGTGCCCTCGGGTCCTAGTCTCTCCTCCTAATGGAAACATCTTCCCCACGTCCACTCTATCCAGGCTTTTCAGTATTCTGTAAGTTTCAATCAGATCCCCCCTCATCCTTCTAAACTCCATCGCGTATTAACCCAGAGCCCTCAAACATTGCTCATATATTAAGCCTTTCATTCCTGGGATCATTCTTGTGAACCTCCTCTGGACCCTCTCCAGGACCAGCACATCCTTCCTGAGATACGGGGCCCAACATTGCTCACAATATTCTAAATGTGGTCTGACCAGTGCCTTATAAAGCCTCAGCAGCACATCCCTGCTTTTATATTCTAGTCCTCTCGAAATAAATGCCAACATTGCATTTGTCTTCCTAACTACCGACTCAACCTGCAAGTTAACCTTAAGAGAATCCTGGACTAGGACTCCCAAGTCCCTTTGCTCTCCAGATTTCTGAATTCTCTCCCCATTTAGAAAATAGTCTATGCCTCTATTCTTCATACCAAAGTGCATGACCTCACACTTCCCCACGTTGTATTCCATCTGCCACTTCTTTGCCCATTCTCCTAACCTGTCCAAATCCTTCTGCAGCCTCCCCGCCTCCTCAATACTACCTGTCCCTCCACCTATCTTTGTATCATCTGCAAACTTAGCCAGGGTGCCCTCAGTTCCTTCATCTAGATCATTAATGTATAAAGTGAAAAGTTGTGGTCCCAACACTGACCCCTGCGGAACTCCACTAGTCACCGGCCGCCATCCTGAGAAGGACCCCCTTATCCCCACTCTCTGCCTCCTGCCAGACAGCCAATCTTCTATCCATGCTAGTACCTTGCCTCTAACACCATGGGCTCTTATCTTACTGAGCAGCCTCCTGTGTGGCACCTTGTCAAAGGCCTTCTGGAAGTCCAAGTAGATAACATCCATTGGCTCTCCTTTGTCTAACCTACTCGTTACTTCCTCAAAGAATTCTAACAGATTTGTCAGGCATGACCTCCCCTTGATAAAACCATGCTGACTTTGCCCGATTTTACCATGCACTTCCAAGTATTCTGAAATCTCATCCTTAATAATGGACTCTAAAATCTTACCAATGACCGAGGTCAGGCTAATCGGCCTGTAATTTCCCATCTTTTGCCTCACTCCCTTCTTAAACAGGGGGGTTACATTAGCGATTTTTCAGTCCTCTCGGACCCTCCCTGACTCCAGTGATTCCTGAAAGATCACCACTAACGCCTCCACTATCTCTTCAGCTATCTCCTTCAGAACTCTGGGGTGTAATCCATCTGGTCCAGGTGATTTATCCACCTTCAGACCTTTCAGTTTTCCTGAATGATCCAGGAGTGTGTCAGGAGTGATCCAGGAGTACATCAGCCCATTGAGTCTACTAGCTAACTATACTAGCTAACTATACTAGCTAACTATACTAGCTGACTATACTACTAGCTGACTATAGTAGACGGAACTGGGTTGTCAGTCAGAGCGACAGAGACCGTTCAGTCCATCGTGTCCACTAGCTGATAGCCTGTGCTGGATAGAAATGGTTCTCCAACAATCTGTTTGAATTTGTTCCACAAACAAAACGAGGCTTTTTGTAATTTCTCAGGAACCCAGATTCAACAAATTATTTATAGACAGACTCAATGAATCAAAAACACATTTTTAAACTGGCAGGAAAGGACCCCAAACTGTTCCCCTCTCCCTCACCCCTCAAACTGAGGGATCTGGGTGTCCTAGTGCATGAATCACAAAAGGTTAGTATACAGGTACAGCAGGGAATTAGGAAAGCTCAGAATGTTATTGTTTATTGTGAGGGGAATTGAATACAGAAGTAGGGAGGTTATACTTCAGTTATACAGGGCATTGGAGATTCCCCCAAACCCCCGCCGATTCACCCCGAATCCCCAATTGCCCTGCCACTTCCCAATTTCTCCCCACTACCCAATTCCCCACACGGAGAGATTCCTGATCCCTGATCCACTCTCCGATTCCCCCCACACTCCCTGATACATGTACTCCCTGATTCACCCCCCCCACTCCCCGATTCCCCCCCCCACTCCCCGATTCCCCCCACACTCCCCGATTCCCCCCCCCACACTCCCCGATTCCCCCCCCACACTCCCCGATTCCCCCCCCCACACTCCCCGATTCTTCCCCCCCCCACACTCCCCGATTCCCCCCCCCACACTCCCCGATTCCCCCCCCCCACACTCCCCGATTCCCCCCCCACTCCCCCGATTCCCCCCACACTCCCCGATTCCCCCCACACTCCCCGATTCCCCCCCCCCACACTCCCCGATTCCCCCCCCCACACTCCCCGATTCCCCCCCCCACACTCCCCGATTCCCCCCCCACACTCCCCGTTTCCCCCCCCACACTCCCCGATTCCCCCCCACACTCCCCGATTCCCCCCCACACTCCCCGATTCCCCCCCACACTCCCCGATTCCCCCCCCCACTCTCCCCGATTCCCCCCCACACTCCCCGATTCCCCCCCACACTCCCCGATTCCCCCCCACACTCCCCGATTCCCCCCCCACACTCCCCGATTCCCCCCACACTCCCCGATTTCGCCCCCCCACACTCCCCGATTCCCCCCACACTCCCCGATTCCCCCCCACACTCCCCGATTCCCCCCACACACTCCCCGATTCCCCCCCCCACACTCCCCGATTCCCCCGACACTCCCCGATTCCCCCCCCCACACTCCCCGATTCCCCCCCACACTCCCCGATTCCCCCCCACACTCCCCGATTCCCCCCCCACACTACCCGATTCCCCCCACACTCCCCGATTCCCCCCCACACTCCCCGATTCCCCCCCCCACACTCCCCGATTCCCCCCCCCCACACTCCCCGATTCCCCCCCCCCCCACACTCCCCGATTCTCCCCCCCCCCCACACTCCCCGATTCCCCCCACACTCCCCGATTTCCCCCCCCACACTCCCCGATTCCCCCCCCCACACTCCCCGATTCCCCCCACACTCCCCGATTCCCCCCCCACACTCCCCGATTTCCCCCCCCACACTCCCCGATTTCCCCCCCCACACTCCCCGATTCCCCCCCCCCACACTCCCCGATTCCCCCCACACTCCCCGATTCACCCCCCCACACTCCCCGATTCCCCCCCCACACTCCCCGATTCCCCCCACACTCCCCGATTCCCCCCCACACTCCCCGATTCCCCCCACACTCCCCGATTCCCCCCACACTCCCCGATTCCCCCCACACACTCCCCGATTCCCCCCCACACTCCCCGATTCCCCCCCCACACTCCCCGATTCCCCCCCCCACACTCCCCGATTCACCCCCCCCACACTCTCCGATTCCCCCCACACTCTCCGATTCCCCCCACACTCCCCGATTCCCCCCCCACACTCCCCGATTCCCCCCCCCACACTCCCCGATTCCCCCCCACACTCCCCGATTCCCCCCCCACACTCCCCGACTCCCCCCCCAACACTCCCCGATTCCCCCCCCCCACACTCCCCGATTCCCCCACACTCCCCGATTCCCCCCCCGCACTCCCCGATTTCCCCCCACACACTCCCCGATTCCCCCCCCACACTCCCCGATTCCCCCCCACACTCCCCGATTTCCCCCCCACACACTCCCCGATTCCCCCCCCACACTCCCCGATTCCCCCCACACTCCCCGATTCCCCCCACACTCCCCGATTCCCCCCCACACTCCCCGATTCCCCCCCCACACTCCCCGATTCCCCCCCCCACACTCCCCGATTTCCCCCCCCACACTCCCCGATTCCCCCACACTCCCCGATTCCCCCCCACACTCCCCGATTCCCCCCACACTCCCCGATTCCCCCACACTCCCCGATTCCCCCCCCACACTCCCCGATTTCCCCCCCACACACTCCCCGATTCCCCCCCCCACACTCCCCGATTCCCCCCCCACACTCCCCGATTCCCCCCCCACACTCCCCGATTCCCCCCCCACACTCCCCGATTCCCCCCACACTCCCCGATTCCCCCCACACTCCCCGATTCCCCCCACACTCCCCGATTCCCCCACACTCCCCGATTCACCCCCCACACTCCCCCGATTCCCCCCACACTCCCCGATTCACCCCCCCCCCACACTCCCCGATTCACCCCCCCCACACTCCCCGATTCACCCCCCCACACTCCCCGATTCCCCCCCACACTCCCCGATTCACCCCCCCCACACTCCCCGATTCCCCCCCACACTCCCCGATTCCCCCCCACACTCCCCGATTCACCCCCCCCACACTCCCCGATTCACCCCCCCCACACTCCCCGATTCCCCCCCCCACACTCCCCGATTCCCCCCCCACACTCCCCGATTCCCCCCCCACACTCCCCGATTCCCCCCCCACACTCCCCGATTCCCCCCCCCCACACTCCCCGATTCCCCCCCCCCACACTCCCCGATTCCCCCCCCACACTCTCCGATTCCCCCCACACTCTCCGATTCCCCCCACACTCCCCGATTCCCCCCCCACACTCCCCGATTCCCCCCCCCACACTCCCCGATTCCCCCCCACACTCCCCGATTCCCCCCCCACACTCCCCGACTCCCCCCCCCAACACTCCCCGATTCCCCCCCCCCCACACTCCCCGATTCCCCCACACTCCCCGATTCCCCCCCCACACTCCCCCGATTTCCCCCCACACACTCCCCGATTCCCCCCCCACACTCCCCGATTCCCCCCCCACACTCCCCGATTTCCCCCCACACACTCCCCGATTCCCCCCCCACACTCCCCGATTCCCCCCACACTCCCCGATTCCCCCCACACTCCCCGATTCCCCCCACACTCCCCGATTCCCCCCCACACTCCCCGATTCCCCCCCACACTCCCCGATTTCCCCCCCCCACACTCCCCGATTCCCCCACACTCCCCGATTCCCCCCCCACACTCCCCGATTCCCCCCACACTCCCCGATTCCCCCACACTCCCCGATTCCCCCCCCACACTCCCCGATTTCCCCCCACACACTCCCCGATTCCCCCCCCCACACTCCCCGATTCCCCCCCCACACTCCCCGATTCCCCCCCCACACTCCCCGATTCCCCCCCCACACTCCCCGATTCCCCCCACACTCCCCGATTCCCCCCACACTCCCCGATTCCCCCCACACTCCCCGATTCCCCCACACTCCCCGATTCCCCCCACACTCCCCGATTCCCCCCACACTCCCCGATTCCCCCACACTCCCCGATTCACCCCCCACACTCCCCGATTCACCCCCCACACTCCCCGATTCCCCCCACACTCCCCGATTCACCCCCCCCCCACACTCCCCGATTCACCCCCCCACACTCCCCGATTCACCCCCCCCACACTCCCCGATTCACCCCCCCCACACTCCCCGATTCACCCCCCCACACTCCCCGATTCCCCCCCCCACACTCCCCGATTCCCCCCCCACACTCCCCGATTCCCCCCCCCACACTCCCCGATTCCCCCCCCACACTCCCCGATTCACCCCCCACACTCCCCGATTCCCCCCCCCACACTCCCCGATTCACCCCCCACACTCCCCGATTCCCCCCACACTCCCCGATTCCCCCACACTCCCCGATTCCCCCCACACTCCCCGATTCCCCCCCCACACTCCCCGATTCCCCCCACACTCCCCGATTCACCCCCCCCACACTCCCCGATTCCCCCCCCCACACTCCCCGATTCCCCCCCCACACTCCCCGATTCCCCCCCCACACTCCCCGATTCCCCCCCCACACTCCCCGATTCCCCCCCACACACTCCCCGATTCACCCCCCACACTCCCCGATTCCCCCCACACTCCCCGATTCCCCCACACTCCCCGATTCCTACCCCCGTCCTCCTTGTCTACTGCTCCCCGCTGCTGCGTTGTGTCGCTGCCCAGCCTCTGGCCTGCTGGTCCCCCCTCCGTTGCCCCGGGGTTCCAGGCTGGACGCTCCTACCTGGAAGGGAAGTCTGTTCTCATCATGTTTGAGACCCACTTCCTCAGGCGACGGTTTACAGCTGTTGATCATCACATCTGTCATGGTGGCGTTTTGGGTCACAGTTTCCTAAGAATGAGATGAGGAAAAGATCCATGACTGAGTCACAAAGTGAGCCCTTCATCGTCCATCTGCCTAACCTTTGCCCTCAGCCTCATGATGCTGACCGACTCTCTGCCTCAACTCCTGAGCCTTTCCCTCCCTCCTTCTTGCCCCCAACTCTCTGACTTCCCTCCGGGTTCAGCCTCCCACCCCCCACCCCCCCCCCCCCGCTAATCTCCATCCCCTCTTGTGCCCTGCCCACTGCCCCCACACCATCCCCTCGGTCTGACTGTCCACCAGACCAGCTCACTCTCACATTCTGACAGACCCCAGCCCCACAGTAATCTTCATCCAACACCCTGCCTGTCCTCCACACTCCCACCCCCGCTCTCCTGCTTTGCAGGGTACCCCAGGTCCCGGAGTGGGGGCAAAGCCCAGGTCCAGGAGTGGGGGCAAAGGCCAGGTCCAGGAGTGGGGGCAAAGGCCAGGTCCAGGAGTGGGGGCAAAGGCCAGGTCCAGGAGTGGGTGCAAAGGCCAGGTCCAGGAGTGGGGGCAAAGGCCAGGTCCAGGAGTGGGGGCAAAGGCCAGGTCCAGGAGTGGGGGCAAAGGCCAGGTCCAGGAGTGGGGGCAAAGGCCAGGTCCAGGAGTGGGGGCAAAGGCCAAGTCCAGGAGTGGGGGCAAAGGCCAGGTCCAGGAGTGGGGGCAAAGCCCAGGTCCAGGAGTGGGGGGCAAACCCCCTGTACAGGAGAGGGGGCGTACCCCCTGTACAGGAGAGGGGGCGTACCCCCTGTACAGGAGAGGGGGCGTACCCCGGGTACAGGAGAGGGGGCGTACCCCGGGTACAGGAGAGGGGGCGTACCCCGGGTACAGGAGAGGGGGCGTACCCCGGGTACAGGAGAGGGGGCGTACCCCGGGTACAGGAGAGGGGGCGTACCCCGGGTACAGGAGAGGGGGCGTACCCCGGGTACAGGAGATGGGGCGTATCCCGGGTACAGGAGAGGGCATGTACCCCGGGTACAGGAGAGGGGGTGTACCTCATTTACAGGAGAGGGGGTGTACCTCATTTACAGGAGAGGGGGTGTACCCCGGGTACAGGAGAGGGGGTATACCCCCTGAACAGGAGAGGGGGTGTGCCCCCTGTACAGGAGAGGTTGGTGTACCCCCTGTACAGGAGAGGGGGTGTACCCCGGATACAGGAGAGGGGGTGTACCCCGGGTACAGGAGAGGGGGTGTACCCCGGGTACAGGAGAGGGGGTGTACCCCGGGTACAGGAGAGGGGGTGTACCCCGGGTACAGGAGAGGGGGTGTACCCCGGGTACAGGAGAGGGGGTGTACCCCGGGTACAGGAGAGGGGGTGTACCCCGGGTACAGGAGAGGGGGTGTACCCCGGGTACAGGAGAGGGGGTGTACCCCGGGTACAGGAGAGGGGGTGTACCCCGGGTACAGGAGAGGGGGTGTACCCCGGGTACAGGAGAGGGGGTGTACCTCATTTACAGGAGAGGGGGTGTACCCCGGGTACAGGAGAGGGGGTGTACCCCCTGTACAGGAGAGGGGGTGTACCCCCTGTACAGGAGAGGGGGTGTACCCCGGGTGCTCTGCAGACTGGATGATGCGGGTCTCTCTCTCCCACCACAGGGATTGGGATCAGTTAGGGAGAGAGTGATTACTGAAAAGATGAAGTCTGTCTGTGGTAAACTCCTGTTAGAGCAGATCAGGCACTGGGAGTCTGAGAAGCAGCGTGGGGAGGTGGGGGTAGTGGGGATGGGGGGGTGGGGTTAGAGGGGGTGGGGAGGTGGGGTTAGAGGGGGTGGGGAGGTGGGGCAGTGGGGATGGTGGGGTGGGGTTAGAGTGGATGGGGGGGGTGGTTAGTGGGGATGGTGGGGGGGTTAGAGGGGGTGGGGAGGTGGGGCAGGTGGGGGATGGTGGGGTGGGGTTAGAGGGGATGGGGGGTGGTTAGTGGGGGTGGTGGGGGGGTTAGTGGGGATGTTGGGGGGGGGTTAGTGGGGATGGTGGGGGGGGTTAGTGGGGGTGGGGAGGTGGTTAGTGTGGATGGTGGTGGGGGTTAGTGGGGGTGGGGTGGGATAGTGTGGAGGTGTGGGGGGGGGTGGCATTGTGGGGGTTGGGGGGAGGCGTTGTGGGGGTTGGGGGGCGGGTGGGGGTCAGTCCTGCTGGATGTGACTTTCTTTCAATACTGCATGTGGCCTGAGGGTCTTCCAGCTGTTTATATGGGAAACAGGCCCCTCTTGTCATTGTGGTTTTGTGGGGATTTGGTGTGTTAGTACCCTGACTCACACTCACTCCTTTATCTGTGAATGTCAGTATCAGAAGCAGCACTGTGCCTGTCTTCCTGTGTGTCACTGTTGGCTATCTGGGGCTGACTGACTGACTCAGCGGGAGTTCTGATTCACGCAGTCCGGGACACTCGACATTTATTCAATCTGCTTCATTTAACTCGGAGAGATGTCAAATCAGGTGGATTGGACAGCTAGCAACCCAAACAATCATGTCACTGTCTACCCTTCGGC
>JANJGN010003673.1:0-41808 GCA_026770705.1 Isurus oxyrinchus | reverse complement strand
GGCGGGGGTCGGGGTGGTCGGGTGGCGGGTTTGGGGACATAGTCTTGGAGGTGGTTGGGGGGTCGGGTGGCGGGTTTGGGGACATAGTCTCGGGGGTGGTCGGGGGTCGGGTGGCGGGTTTGGGGACATAGTCTCGGGGGGTTCGGGGGTTGGGTGGCAGGTTTGGGACATAGTCTCGTGGGGGGTCGGGGGGGGCGGAGATCGGGTGGCGGGTTTGGGGAAATGGTCTCGGGGGTGTCGGGGGGGTCGAGGGTCGGGGTGGCGGGTTTGGGGACATCGTCTCGGGGGGGTCGGGGGACGGGTGGCGGGTTAGGGGACATCGTCTCGGGGAGGTCAGGGGTCGGGAGGCGAGTTTGCTGACATGGTCGGGTGGCGGGTTTGGAGACATAGTCTCGGTGGGGGTCGGGGGGGTCGGGGGTCGGGGTGGGGGGTTTGGGGACATAGTCTCGGGGGGGCGGGGGGGTCGGGCGTCGGGTTTGGGGAAATAGTCTCGGGGGGGTCAGGGGTCGGGAGGCGAGTTTGCGGACATACTCTCGGGGGCGTCGGGAGGCGGGTTTCTGAACATAGTCTCGATGGGGGTCAGGGGGTCAGTGGTCGGGTATCAGGTTTGCGGACATAGTCTCGGGCGGGTTCCGGTGGGGTCGGGGATCGGGTGGCGGGTTTTGGGACATAGTCTCGGGGGAGTCGGGGGGATCGGGTGTTGTGTGGCGGGTTTGGGGGCATAGTCTCGGGAGGGATCGGGGGGGTCGGGGTGGCGGGTTTGGGGACATAGTCTCGGGGGGCTCGGGGGGTCAGGTGGCGGGTTTGGGTACATATTCTCGGAGGGGTCGGTGCGGTCGGGTGTCGGGGTGGCGTGTTTGGGGACATAGTCTCGGGGATTGTCGGGGGTAGGGTGTCGGGTTTGGGGACATAGTCTCGCGGATTGTCGGGGGGTCGGGGTGGCGGGTTTGGGGACATAGTTTCGGGCGGGTCGAGGGTCAGGTGGCAGGTTTGGGGACATAATCTCGGGGGGGGGTCGGTGGGGTCGGGGGTCGGGTGGCAGGTTTGGGGACATAGTCTCAGGGTGGGTCGGGGGTCGGGTGGCAGGTTTGGGGACATAGTCTCGGGGGGGGGTCGGGGGTCGGGATGCGGGTTTGCGGACATAGTCTCGGGGTGGGTCTTGGGGGTCGGTGGTCGGGGTGGCGCGTTGATGGACATAGTCTCGGGGGGGGTCGGGAGGGTCGGCGGTCGGGTGGCGGGTTTGGGGACATAGTCTCTTGGGTGTCGGGGTGGGTCGGGTGTCTGGTGGCGGGTTTGGGGACATAGTCTCGGGGGAGGTCGGGTGTCGGGTGGCGGGTTTGGGGACATAGTCTCGGGGGTGTCGAGTGTTGGGTGGCAGGTTTGGGACATAGTCTCGTGGGGGGTCAGGGGGGCGGGGTTCGGTTGGCGGGATTGGGTACATGGTCTCGGGGGTGTTGGCAGGGTCGGGGTGGCGGGTTTGGGGACATAGTCTCGGGGGGGTCGTGGGGGTCGGGGGACGTGTGGCGGGTTTGGGGACATAGTCTCGGGGGGTCAGGGGTCGGGAGGCGAGTTTGAGGACATAGTCTCGGGGGGGTCGAGGGTCGGGGTGGCGGGTTTAGGGACATAATACTCGGGGGGGTTGGGGTGGTCGGGCGTCGGGGTGGCGGGTTTGGGGACATAGTATCATGGATGTCGGGGGGTGGTCGAGGGTTGGGTGGCGGGTTTGGGAACATAGTCTCGGGGTGGATCGGGGGTCGGGGTGGCGGGTTTGGGGACATAGTCTCGGTGGGGGTCGGGGGGGTCAGGGGTCGGGTGGCGGTTTTTCGGACATTGTCTCGGGGGGGGGTCGGGTGTCGGGTAGCTGGTTTGCGGACATAGTCTCGGGAGGTTTCGGTGGGGTCGGGGATCGGGTGGCGGGTTTTGGGACATAGTCTCGGGGGAGTCGGGGGGTTCGGGTATCGGGTGGCGGGTTTGGGGACATAGTCTCAGGGGGGTTGGGGTTCGGGTGGCGGGTTTCCGGACATAGTCTCGGGGGGGGTGGTCAGGGGTCGGTTGGCGGGTTTGGGGACTTAGTCTCGTGGTTGTCGGGGGGGGTCGGGGGTCAGGCGGCGGGTTTGGGGACATAGTCTCGGGGTGGGTCAGGGGTCAGCTGGTGGGTTTGAGGACATAGTCACAGGGGGGTCGGGGGTCAGGTTTAGGGACATAGTCTCGGCGGGGGTGTCGGGGGTCGGGGTGGCGGGTTTGGGGACATAGTCTCGGGGGGGGTCGGGGGTTGGGGTGGCGGGTTTGGGACATAGTTTCGTGGGGGGTCGGGGGGCGGGGGTCAGGTGGCGGGTTTGGGGACACAATCTCGGGGGGGGTCGAGGTCGGGTGGCGGGTTTGGAGACATGGTTGGGTGGCGGGTTTGGGGACATAGTCACGGGGGGGGTCGGGGGTCAAGTTTAGGGACATAGTCTCGGGGGGGATCGGGGATCGGTTGGCGGGTTTGGCGACATAGTCTCGGGGGAAGTCGGGGGTCGGGTGGTGGGTTTGGGGACATAGTCTCGTGGGTGTCGGGGAGGGTCGGGGGTCGGGTGGCGGGTTGGGGGACATAGTCTCGGTGGGGGTCAGGGGGGCCGGGGCTCGGGTGGCGGTTTTTCGGACATAGTCTCGGGGGGGGTCGGGGGTCGGGAGGCGGGTTTGGGGACATAGTCTCGGGGTGGGTCGGGGGGGTGTCGGGGGTCGGGTGGCGGGGGGTCGGGTGGCGGGTTTGGGGACATAGTCTCGGGGGTGTCGGCAGGGTTGGGTGGCGCGTTTGGAGACATAGTCTTGGGGGGGTCGGGGGACGGTTGGCGGGTTTGGGGACATAGTCTCGGGGGGGTCGCGTCGGGAGGCAAGTTTGCTGACATAGTCTCAGGGGGGGTCGGGGGTCAGGTGGTGGGTTAGGGGACATAGTCTCGGGGGGGTCGGGGGGTTGGGTGGCGGGTTTAGGGTCATAGTCTCGGGGTGGGTCGGGGGTTGGGTGGCGGGTTTGGGGACATAGTCTCGTGGGTGTCGGGGGGGGGTCGAGGGTCGGGTGGCGGGTTTGGGGACATAGTCTCGGGGTGGGTCGGGGGGTCAGGTGGCGGGTTTGGGGACACAGTCTCGGTGGGGGTCGGGGGGGGTCGGGGGTCGGGTGGCGGTTTTTCGGACATAGTCTCGGGGGTGTCGGGGGGTCGGGTAGCGGGTTTGCGGACATAGTCTCGGGCGGTTTCGGTGGGGTCGGGGATCGGGGTGGCGGGTTTTGGGACATAGTCTCGGGGGAGTTGGGGGGTTCGGGTGTCAGGTGGCGGGTTTGGGGGCATAGTCTCGGGGGGGTCGGGGGGTGTGTCGGGTGTCGTGTGGCGGGTTTGAGGACATAGTCACGGGGGGGTCGGGGGTCAGGTTTAGGGACATAGCCTTGGCGGGGGGTCGGGGTGGTCGGGTGGCGGGTTTGGGGACATAGTCTTGGAGGTGGTTGGGGGTCGGGGTGGCGGGTTTGGGGACATAGTCTCGGGGGTGGTCGGGGGTCGGGTGGCGGGTTTGGGGACATAGTCTCGGGGGTGGTCGGGGGTCGGGTGGCGGGTTTGGGTACATAGTCTCGGGGGGGATCGGGGGTCGGTTGGCGGGTTTGGCGACATAATCTCGGGGGAAGTCGGGGGTCGGGGTGGCGGGTTTGGGGACATAGTCTCGGGGGGTTCGGGGGTTGGGTGGCAGGTTTGGGACATAGTCTCGTGGGGGGTCGGGGGGGCGGGGATCGGGGTGGCGGGTTTGGGGACATGGTCTCGGGGGTGTCGGGGGGTCGAGGGTCGGGGTGGCGGGTTTGGGGACATAGTCTCGGGGGGGGTCGGGGGACGGGTGGCGGGTTAGGGGGACATCGTCTCGGGGAGGTCAGGGGTCGGGAGGCGAGTTTGCTGACATGGTCGGGTGGCGGGTTTGGAGACATAGTCTCGGTGGGGGTCGGGGGGGGTCGGGGGTCGGGTGGCGGGTTTGGGGACATAGTCTCGGGGGGGTCGGCGGTGTCGGGGTGGCGGGTTTGCGGACATAGTCTCGGGGGACGGGGGTGTCGGGCGTCGGGTTTGGGGAAATAGTCTCGGGGGGGTCAGGGGTCGGGAGGCGAGTTTGCGGACATACTCTCGGGGGCGTCGGGAGGCGGGTTTCTGAACATAGTCTCGATGGGGGTCAGGGGGTCAGTGGTCGGGTATCAGGTTTGCGGACATAGTCTCGAGCGGTTCTGGTGGGGTCGGGGATCGGGTGGCGGGGTTTTGGCACATAGTCTCGGGGGAGTCGGGAGTTTCGGGTGTTGGGTGGCGGGTTTGGGGGGCATAGTCTCGGGAGGGGTCGGGGGGGTCGGGGTGGCGGGTTTGGGGACATAGTCTCGGGGGGGTCGGGGGTCAGGTGGCGGGTTTGGGTACATATTCTCGGAGGGGTCGGTGCGGTCGGGTGTCGGGTGGCGGGTTTGGGGACATAGTCTCGGGGATTGTCGGGTGTAGGGTGTCGGGTTTGGGGACATAGTCTCGGGGATTGTCGGGGGTCGGGAGGCGGGTTTGGGGACATAGTTTCGGGCGGGTCGAGGGTCAGGTGGCAGGTTTGGGGACATAATCGCGGGGGGGTCGGTGGGGTCGGGGGTCAGGTGGCAGGTTTGGGGACATAGTCTCAGGGTGGGTCGGGGGTCGGGTGGCAGGTTTGGGGACATAGTCTCGGGGGGGGTCGGGGGTCGGGATGCGGGTTTGCGGACATAGTCTCGGGGTGGATCTTGGGGGTCGGTGGTCGGGGTGGCGCGTTTATGGACATAGTCTCGGGGGGGGTCGGGAGGGTCGGCGGTCGGGGTGGCGGGTTTGGGGACATAGTCTCTTGGGGTGTCGGGGTGGGTCGGGTGTCTGGTGGCGGTTTTGGGGACATAGTCTCGGGGGAGGTCGGGGTGTCGGGTGGCGGGTTTGGGGACATAGTCTCGGGGGGTGGTCGGGTGGTGGGTTTGGGGACATAGTCTCAGGGGGGGTCGGGGGGGGTCGGGTGTCGGGTGGTTGGTTTGGGGACATAGTCTCGGTGGGTTTCGGTGGGGCTGGTGGTCGGGGTGGCGGGTTTAGGGACAGAGTATCTGGGGTGTTGGGGGTCGGGTGGCGGGTTTGGGGACATAGTCTTGGGGGTGTCGGGGAGGTCGGGGGTCGGGGGTCGAGTGGCGGGTTTGGGGACATAGTCTCGGGGGGGTTTGTGGGGCTCGGGGGGTCGGGGTGGCGGGTTTGGGGGCATAGTCTCGGGGTGGGTCGGGGGGTCCCGTGGTGGGTTTGGGGGACATAGTCTCGGGGGGGGTTGGGGTTCGGGGTGGCGGGTTTCCGGACATAGTCTCGGGGGGGGTGGTCAGGGGTTGGTTGGCGGGTTTGGGGACTTAGTCTCGTGGTTGTCGGGGGGGGGTCGGGGGTCAGGCGGCGGGTTTGGGGACATAGTCTCGGGGTGGGTCAGGGGTCAGGTGGTGGGTTTGGGGGCATAGTCTCGGGGGGGTCGGGGGTGGGTCGGGGGTCGTGTGGCGGGTTTGAGGACATAGTCACGGGGGGCTCGGGGGTCAGGTTTAGGGACATAGCCTTGGCGGGGGGTCGGGGTGGTCGGGTGGCGGGTTTGGGGACATAGTCTTGGAGGTGGTTGGGGGTCGGGTGGCGGGTTTGGGGACATAGTCTCGGGGGGTGGTCGGGGGTCGGGTGGCGGGTTTGGGGGACATAGTCTCGGGGGGTTCGGGGGGTTGGGTGGCAGGTTTGGGACATAGTCTCGTGGGGGGTCGGGGGGGCGGAGATCGGGTGGCGGGTTTGGGGAAATGGTCTCGGGGGTGTCGGGGGGGTCGAGGGTCGGGTGGCGGGTTTGGGGACATCGTCTCGGGGGGGTCGGGGGACGGGTGGCGGGTTAGGGGACATCGTCTCGGGGAGGTCAGGGGTCGGGAGGCGAGTTTGCTGACATGGTCGGGGTGGCGGGTTTGGAGACATAGTCTCGGTGGGGGTCGGGGGGGTCGGGGGTCGGGTGGGGGGTTTGGGGACATAGTCTCGGGGGGGCGGGGGGGTCGGGCGTCGGGTTTGGGGAAATAGTCTCGGGGAGGTCAGGGGTCGGGAGGCGAGTTTGCGGACATACTCTCGGGGGCGTCGGGAGGCGGGTTTCTGAACATAGTCTCGATGGGGGTCAGGGGGTCAGTGGTCGGGTATCAGGTTTGCGGACATAGTCTCGGGCGGGTTCCGGTGGGGTCGGGGATCGGGGTGGCGGGTTTTGGGACATAGTCTCGGGGGGAGTCGGGGGGATCGGGTGTTGGGTGGCGGGTTTGGGGGCATAGTCTCGGGAGGGATCGGGGGGGGTCGGGTGGCGGGTTTGGGGACATAGTCTCGGGGGGCTCGGGGGTCAGGTGGCGGGTTTGGGTACATATTCTCGGAGGGGTCGGTGCGGGTCGGGTGTCGGGTGGCGTGTTTGGGGACATAGTCTCGGGGATTGTCGGGGGTAGGGTGTCGGGTTTGGGGACATAGTCTCGCGGATTGTCGGGGGGTCGGGGTGGCGGGTTTGGGGACATAGTTTCGGGCGGGTCGAGGGTCAGGTGGCAGGTTTGGGGACATAATCTCGGGGGGGTCGGTGGGGTCGGGGGTCGGGTGGCAGGTTTGGGGACATAGTCTCAGGGTGGGTCGGGGGTCGGGTGGCAGGTTTGGGGACATAGTCTCGGGGGGGGTCGGGGGTCGGGATGCGGGGTTTGCGGACATAGTCTCGGGGTGGGTCTTGGGGGTCGGTGGTCGGGTGGCGCGTTTATGGACATAGTCTCGGGGGGGTCGGGAGGGTCGGCGGTCGGGTGGCGGGTTTGGGCACATAGTCTCGGGGGGGGGTCGGGGGTCGGGATGCGGGTTTGCAGTCATAGTCTCGGGGTGGGTCTTGGGGGTCGGTGGTCGGGGTGGCGCGTTTATGGACATAGTCTCGGGGGGGTCGGGAGGGTCGGCGGTCGGGTGGCGGGTTTGGGGACATAGTCTCGGGGGTGTCGGGGGAGGGTCGGGGGTCGGGGTGGCAGGTTGGGGGACATAGTCTCGGTGGGCGTCAGGGGGGCCGGGGCTCGGGTGGCGGTTTTTCGGACATAGTCTCGGGGGGGTCGGGGGTCGGGAGGCGGGTTTGGGGACATAGTCTCGGGGTGGGTCGGGGGGTGTCGGGGGTCGGGTGGCGGGGGTCGGGTGGCGGGTTTGGGGACATATTCTCGGGGGTGTCGGCAGGGTTGGGTGGCGCGTTTGGAGACATAGTCTTAGGGGGGTCGGGGGGACGGTTGGCGGGTTTGGGGACATAGTCTCGGGGGGGTCAGGGGTCGGGAGGCAAGTTTGCTGACATTGTCTCAGGGGGGGTCGGGGGTCAGGTGGTGGGTTAGGGGACATAGTCTCGGGGGGGTCGGGGGTTGGGTGGCGGGTTTAGGGTCATAGTCTCGGGGTGGGTCGGGGGTTGGGTGGCGGGTTTGGGGACATAGTCTCGTGGGTGTCGGGGGGGTCGAGGGTCGGGGTGGCGGGTTTGGGGACATAGTCTCGGGGTGGGTCGGGGGTCAGGTGGCGGGTTTGGGGACACAGTCTCGGTGGGGGTCGGGGGGGTCGGGGGTCGGGTGGCGGTTTTTCGGACATAGTCTCGGGGGGGGTCGGGGGTCGGGTAGCGGGTTTGCGGACATAGTCTCGGGGTGGGTCGGGGGTCGGGGTGGCGGGTTTGGGGACACAGTCTCGGTGGGGGTCGGGGGGGTCGGGGGTCGGGGTGGCGGTTTTTCGGACATAGTCTCGGGGGTGTCGGGGGGTCGGGGTAGCGGGTTTGCGGACATAGTCTCGGGCGGTTTTCGGTGGGGTCGGGGATCGGCTGGCGGGTTTTGGGACATAGTCTCGGGGGAGTCGGGGGGTTCGGGTGTCAGGTGGCGGGTTTGGGGGCATAGTCTCGGGGGGGTCGGGGGTGGGTCGGGGGTCGTGTGGCGGGTTTGAGGACATAGTCACGGGGGGCTCGGGGGTCAGGTTTAGGGACATAGCCTTGGCGGGGGGTCGGGGTGGTCGGGGTGGCGGGTTTGGGGACATAGTCTTGGAGGTGGTTGGGGGTCGGGGTGGCGGGTTTGGGGACATAGTCTCGGGGGTGGTCGGGGGTCGGGGTGGCGGGTTTGGGGACATAGTCTCGGGGGGTTCGGGGGTTGGGGTGGCAGGTTTGGGACATAGTCTCGTGGGGGGTCGGGGGGGGCGGAGATCGGGTGGCGGGTTTGGGGAAATGGTCTCGGGGGTGTCGGGGGGTCGAGGGTCGGGGTGGCGGGTTTGGGGACATCGTCTCGGGGGGGTCGGGGGACGGGTGGCGGGTTAGGGGACATCGTCTCGGGGAGGTCAGGGGTCGGGAGGCGAGTTTGCTGACATGGTCGGGGTGGCGGGTTTGGAGACATAGTCTCGGTGGGGGTCGGGGGGGTCGGGGGGTCGGGTGGGGGGTTTGGGGACATAGTCTCGGGGGGGCGGGGGGGTCGGGCGTCGGGTTTGGGGAAATAGTCTCGGGGGGGTCAGGGGTCGGGAGGCGAGTTTGCGGACATACTCTCGGGGGCGTCGGGAGGCGGGTTTCTGAACATAGTCTCGATGGGGGTCAGGGGGTCAGTGGTCGGGTATCAGGTTTGCGGACATAGTCTCGGGCGGTTCCGGTGGGGTCGGGGATCGGGGTGGCGGGTTTTGGGACATAGTCTCGGGGGAGTCGGGGGGATCGGGTGTTGTGTGGCGGGTTTGGGGGCATAGTCTCGGGAGGGATCGGGGGGGGTCGGGGTGGCGGGTTTGGGGACATAGTCTCGGGGGGCTCGGGGGTCAGGTGGCGGGTTTGGGTACATATTCTCGGAGGGGTCGGTGCGGTCGGGTGTCGGGTGGCGTGTTTGGGGACATAGTCTCGGGGATTGTCGGGGGTAGGGTGTCGGGTTTGGGGACATAGTCTCGCGGATTGTCGGGGGTCGGGTGGCGGGTTTGGGGACATAGTTTCGGGCGGGTCGAGGGTCAGGTGGCAGGTTTGGGGACATAATCTCGGGGGGGTCGGTGGGGTCGGGGGTCGGGTGGCAGGTTTGGGGACATAGTCTCAGGGTGGGTCGGGGGGTCGGGTGGCAGGTTTGGGGACATAGTCTCGGGGGGGGTCGGGGGTCGGGATGCGGGTTTGCGGACATAGTCTCGGGGTGGGTCTTGGGGGTCGGTGGTCGGGTGGCGCGTTGATGGACATAGTCTCGGGGGGGTCGGGAGGGTCGGCGGTCGGGTGGCGGGTTTGGGGACATAGTCTCTTGGGTGTCGGGGTGGGTCGGGTGTCGGGTGGCGGGTTTGGGGACATAGTCTCGGGGGGTGTCGAGTGTTGGGTGGCAGGTTTGGGACATAGTCTCGTGGGGGGTCAGGGGGGCGGGGTTCGGTTGGCGGGATTGGGTACATGGTCTCGGGGGTGTTGGCAGGGTCGGGTGGCGGGTTTGGGGACATAGTCTCGGGGGGTCGTGGGGGTCGGGGGACGTGTGGCGGGTTTGGGGGACATAGTCTCGGGGGGTCAGGGGTCGGGAGGCGAGTTTGAGGACATAGTCTCGGGGGGGTCGAGGGTCGGGTGGCGGGTTTAGGGACATAATACTCGGGGGGGTTGGGGTGGTCGGGCGTCGGGTGGCGGGTTTGGGGACATAGTATCATGGATGTCGGGGGTGGTCGAGGGTTGGGTGGCGGGTTTGGGAACATAGTCTCGGGGTGGATCGGGGGTCGGGTGGCGGGTTTGGGGACATAGTCTCGGTGGGGGTCGGGGGGGTCAGGGGTCGGGTGGCGGTTTTTCGGACATTGTCTCGGGGGGGGGTCGGGTGTCGGGTAGCTGGTTTGCGGACATAGTCTCGGGAGGTTTCGGTGGGGTCGGGGATCGGGTGGCGGGTTTTGGGACATAGTCTCGGGGGAGTCGGGGGGTTCGGGTATCGGGTGGCGGGTTTGGGGACATAGTCTCGGGGGGGTTGGGGTTCGGGTGGCGGGTTTCCGGACATAGTCTCGGGGGGGGTGGTCAGGGGTCGGTTGGCGGGTTTGGGGACTTAGTCTCGTGGTTGTCGGGGGGGGTCGGGGGTCAGGCGGCGGGTTTGGGGACATAGTCTCGGGGTGGGTCAGGGGTCAGCTGGTGGGTTTGAGGACATAGTCACAGGGGGGTCGGGGGTCAGGTTTAGGGACATAGTCTCGGCGGGGTGTCGGGGGTCGGGTGGCGGGTTTGGGGACATAGTCTCGGGGGGGTCGGGGGTTGGGTGGCGGGTTTGGGACATAGTTTCGTGGGGGGTCGGGGGGCGGGGGTCAGGTGGCGGGTTTGGGGACACAATCTCGGGGGGGTCGAGGTCGGGTGGCGGGTTTGGAGACATGGTTGGGTGGCGGGTTTGGGGACATAGTCACGGGGGGGTCGGGGGTCAAGTTTAGGGACATAGTCTCGGGGGGGATCGGGGGTCGGTTGGCGGGTTTGGCGACATAGTCTCGGGGGAAGTCGGGGGTCGGGTGGTGGGTTTGGGGACATAGTCTCGTGGGTGTCGGGGAGGGTCGGGGGTCGGGTGGCGGGTTGGGGGACATAGTCTCGGTGGGGGTCAGGGGGGCCGGGGCTCGGGTGGCGGTTTTTCGGACATAGTCTCGGGGGGGTCGGGGGTCGGGAGGCGGGTTTGGGGACATAGTCTCGGGGTGGGTCGGGGGGTGTCGGGGGGTCGGGTGGCGGGGGTCGGGTGGCGGGTTTGGGGACATAGTCTCGGGGGTGTCGGCAGGGTTGGGTGGCGCGTTTGGAGACATAGTCTTGGGGGGGTCGGGGGACGGTTGGCGGGTTTGGGGACATAGTCTCGGGGGGGTCGCGTCGGGAGGCAAGTTTGCTGACATAGTCTCAGGGGGGGTCGGGGGTCAGGTGGTGGGTTAGGGGACATAGTCTCGGGGGGGTCGGGGGTTGGGTGGCGGGTTTAGTGTCATAGTCTCGGGGTGGGTCGGGGGTTGGGTGGCGGGTTTGGGGACATAGTCTCGTGGGTGTCGGGGGGGGTCGAGGGTCGGGTGGCGGGTTTGGGGACATAGTCTCGGGGTGGGTCGGGGGTCAGGTGGCGGGTTTGGGGACACAGTCTCGGTGGGGGTCGGAGGGGGTCGGGGGTCGGGTGGCGGTTTTTCGGACATAGTCTCGGGGGTGTCGGGGGTCGGGTAGCGGGTTTGCGGACATAGTCTCGGGCGGTTTCGGTGGGGTCGGGGATCGGGTGGCGGGTTTTGGGACATAGTCTCGGGGGAGTTGGGGGGTTCGGGTGTCAGGTGGCGGGTTTGGGGGCATAGTCTCGGGGGGGTCGGGGGTGTGTCGGGTGTCGTGTGGCGGGTTTGAGGACATAGTCACGGGGGGGTCGGGGGTCAGGTTTAGGGACATAGCCTTGGCGGGGGGTCGGGGTGGTCGGGTGGCGGGTTTGGGGACATAGTCTTGGAGGTGGTTGGGGGTCGGGTGGCGGGTTTGGGGACATAGTCTCGGGGGTGGTCGGGGGTCGGGTGGCGGGTTTGGGGACATAGTCTCGGGGGTGGTCGGGGGTCGGGTGGCGGGTTTGGGTACATAGTCTCGGGGGGGATCGGGGGTCGGTTGGCGGGTTTGGCGACATAATCTCGGGGGAAGTCGGGGGTCGGGTGGCGGGTTTGGGGACATAGTCTCGGGGGGTTCGGGTGTTGGGTGGCAGGTTTGGGACATAGTCTCGTGGGGGGTCGGGGGGGGCGGGGATCGGGTGGCGGGTTTGGGGACATGGTCTCGGGGGTGTCGGGGGGTCGAGGGTCGGGTGGCGGGTTTGGGGACATAGTCTCGGGGGGGTCGGGGGACGGGTGGCGGGTTAGGGGACATCGTCTCGGGGAGGTCAGGGGTCGGGAGGCGAGTTTGCTGACATGGTCGGGTGGCGGGTTTGGAGACATAGTCTCGGTGGGGGTCGGGGGGGTCGGGGGTCGGGTGGCGGGTTTGGGGACATAGTCTCGGGGGGGTCGGCGGTGTCGGGTGGCGGGTTTGCGGACATAGTCTCGGGGGACGGGGGTGTCGGGCGTCGGGTTTGGGGAAATAGTCTCGGGGGGGTCAGGGGTCGGGAGGCGAGTTTGCGGACATACTCTCGGGGGCGTCGGGAGGCGGGTTTCTGAACATAGTCTCGATGGGGGTCAGGGGGTCAGTGGTCGGGTATCAGGTTTGCGGACATAGTCTCGAGCGGGTTCCGGTGGGGTCGGGGATCGGGTGGCGGGTTTTGGCACATAGTCTCGGGGGAGTCGGGAGTTTCGGGTGTTGGGTGGCGGGTTTGGGGGCATAGTCTCGGGAGGGGTCGGGGGGGTCGGGGTGGCGGGTTTGGGGACATAGTCTCGGGGGGGTCGGGGGTCAGGTGGCGGGTTTGGGTACATATTCTCGGAGGGGTCGGTGCGGTCGGGTGTCGGGTGGCGGGTTTGGGGACATAGTCTCGGGGATTGTCGGGTGTAGGGTGTCGGGTTTGGGGACATAGTCTCGGGGATTGTCGGGGGTCGGGGTGGCGGGTTTGGGGACATAGTTTCGGGCGGGTCGAGGGTCAGGTGGCAGGTTTGGGGACATAATCGCGGGGGGGTCGGTGGGGTCGGGGGTCAGGTGGCAGGTTTGGGGACATAGTCTCAGGGTGGGTCGGGGGTCGGGTGGCAGGTTTGGGGACATAGTCTCGGGGGGGTCGGGGGTCGGGATGCGGGTTTGCGGACATAGTCTCGGGGTGGATCTTGGGGGTCGGTGGTCGGGTGGCGCGTTTATGGACATAGTCTCGGGGGGGTCGGGAGGGTCGGCGGTCGGGTGGCGGGTTTGGGGACATAGTCTCTTGGGTGTCGGGGTGGGTCGGGTGTCTGGTGGCGGTTTTGGGGACATAGTCTCGGGGGAGGTCGGGTGTCGGGTGGCGGGTTTGGGGACATAGTCTCGGGGGTGGTCGGGTGGTGGGTTTGGGGACATAGTCTCAGGGGGGGTCGGGGGGGTCGGGTGTCGGGTGGTTGGTTTGGGGACATAGTCTCGGTGGGTTTCGGTGGGGCTGGTGGTCGGGTGGCGGGTTTAGGGACAGAGTATCTGGGGTGTTGGGGGTCGGGTGGCGGGTTTGGGGACATAGTCTTGGGGGTGTCGGGGAGGTCGGGGGTCGGGGGTCGAGTGGCGGGTTTGGGGACATAGTCTCGGGGGGTTTGTGGGGCTCGGGGGTCGGGTGGCGGGTTTGGGGGCATAGTCTCGGGGTGGGTCGGGGGTCCCGTGGTGGGTTTGGGGACATAGTCTCGGGGGGGTTGGGGTTCGGGTGGCGGGTTTCCGGACATAGTCTCGGGGGGGGTGGTCAGGGGTTGGTTGGCGGGTTTGGGGACTTAGTCTCGTGGTTGTCGGGGGGGGGGTCGGGGGTCAGGCGGCGGGTTTGGGGACATAGTCTCGGGGTGGGTCAGGGGTCAGGTGGTGGGTTTGAGGACATAGACACAGGGGGGTCGGGTGTCAGGTTTAGGGACATAGTCTCGGCGGGGTGTCGGGGGTCGGGTGGCGGGTTTGGGGACATAGTCTCGGGGGGGTCGGGGGTTGGGTGGCGGGTTTGGGACATAGTTTCGTGGTGGGTCGGGGGGGGCTGGGGTCAGGTGGCGGGTTTGGGGACATAATCTCGGGGGGGTCGAGGGTCGGGTGGCGGGTTTGGGGACATGGTTGGGTGGCGGGTTTGGGGACATAGTCACGGGGGGGTCGGGGGGTCAGGTTTAGGGACATAGTCTCGGGGGGGATCGGGGGTCGGTTGGCGGGTTTGGCGACATAGTCTTGGGGGAAGTCGGGGGTCGGGTGGCGGGTTTGGGGACATAGTCTCGTGGGTGTCGGGGGGGGGGTCGAGGGTCGGGTGGCGGGTTTGGGGACATAGTCTCGGGGTCGGTCGGGGGTCAGGTGGCGGGTTTGGGGACACAGTCTCGGTGGGGGTCGGGGGGGGTCGGGGGTCGGGTGGCGGTTTTTCGGACATAGCCTCGGGGGGGTCGGGTGTCGGGTAGCGGGTTTGCGGACATAGTCTCGGGGTGGGTCGGGGGTCGGGTGGCGGGTTTGGGGACACAGTCTCGGTGGGGGTCGGGGGGGTCGGGGGTCGGGTGGCGGTTTTTCGGACATAGTCTCGGGGGTGTCGGGGGTCGGGTAGCGGGTTTGCGGACATAGTCTCGGGCGGTTTCGGTGGGGTCGGGGATCGGGTGGCGGGTTTGGGGACATAGTCTCGGGGTGGGTCGGGGGTCAGGTGGCGGGTTTGGGGACACAGTCTCGGTGGGGGTCGGGGGGGTCGGGGGTCGGGTGGCGGTTTTTTCGGACATTGCCTCGGGGGGGTCGGGGGTCGGGTAGCGGGTTTGCGGACATAGTCTCGGGGTGGGTCGGGGGTCGGGTGGCGGGTTTGGGGACACAGTCTCGGTGGGGGTCGGGGGGGTCGGGGGTCGGGTGGCGGTTTTTCGGACATAGTCTCGGGGGTGTCGGGGGTCGGGTAGCGGGTTTGCGGACATAGTCTCGGGCGGTTTCGGTGGGGTCGGGGATCGGGGTGGCGGGTTTTGGGACATAGTCTCGGGGGAGACGGGGGGTTCGGGTGTCAGGTGGCGGGTTTGGGGGCATAGTCTTGGAGGTGGTTGGGGGTCGGGTGGCGGGTTTGGGGACATAGTCTCGGGGGTGCTCGGGGGTCGGGTGTCGGGTTTGGGGACATAGTCTCGGGGGTGGTCGGGGGTCGGGTGGCGGGTTTGGGTACATAGTCTCGGGGGGGATCGGGGGTCGGTTGGCGGGTTTGGCGACATAATCTCGGGGGAAGTCGGGGGTCGGGTGGCGGGTTTGGGGACATAGTCTCGGGGGGTTCGGGGGTTGGGTGGCAGGTTTGGGACATAGTCCCGTGGGGGGTCGGGGGGGCGGGGATTGGGTGGCGGGTTTGGGGACATGGTCTCGGGGGGTGTCGGGGGGTCGACGGTCGGGTGGCGGGTTTGGGGACATAGTCTCGGGGGGGTCGGGGGACGGGTGGCGGGTTAGGGGACATCGTCTCGGGGAGGTCAGGGGTCGGGAGGCGAGTTTGCTGACATGGTCGGGTGGCGGGTTTGGGGACATAGTCTCGGTGGGGGTCGGGGGGGTCGGGGGTCGGGTGGCGGGTTTGGGGACATAGTCTCGGGGGGGTCGGCGGTGTCGGGTGGCGGGTTTGCGGACATAGTCTCGGGGGGGCGGGGCGGTCGGGCGTCGGGTGGCGGGTTTGGGGAAATAGTCTCGGGGGGGTCAGGGGTCGGGAGGCGAGTTTGCGGACATACTCTCGGGGGCGTCGGGAGGCGGGTTTCTGAACATAGTCTCGATGCGGGTCAGGGGGTCAGAGGTCGGGTGGCGGGTTTAGGGTCATAGTCTCGGGGGGGTCGGGGGTAGGGTGGTGGGTTTGGGGACATAGTCACGGGGGGGTCGGGGGTCGGGTATCAGGTTTGCGGACATAGTCTCGCGCGGTTCCGGTGGGGTCGGGGATCGGGTGGCGGGTTTTGGGATATAGTCTCGGGGGAGTCGGGGGGTTCGGGTGTTGGGTGGCGGGTTTGGGGGCATAGTCTCGGGAGGGTTCGGGAGGGTCGGGTGGCGGGTTTGGGGACATAGTCTCGGGGGGGTCGGGGGTCAGGTGGCGGGTTTGGGTACATATTCTCGGAGGGGTCGGTGCGGTCGTGTGTCGGGTGGCGGGTTTGGGGACATAGTCTCGGGGATTGTCGGGGGTCAGGTGGCGGGTTTGGGGACATAGTTTCGGGCGGGTCGAGGGTCAGGTGGCAGGTTTGGGGACATAATCTCGGGGGGGTCGGTGGGGTCGGGGGTCGGGTGGCAGGTTTGGGGACATAGTCTCAGGGTGGGTCGGGGGTCGGGTTGCAGATTTGGGGACATAGTCTCGGGGGGGTCGGGGGTCGGGATGCGGGTTTGCGGACATAGTCTCGGGGTGGGTCTTGGGGGTCGGTGGTCGGGTGGCGCGTTTATGGACATAGTCTCGGGGGGGTCGGGAGGGTCGGCGGTCGGGTGGCGGGTTTGGGGACATAGTCTCTTGGGTGTCGGGGTGGGTCGGGTGTCTGGTGGCGGGTTTGGGGACATAGTCTCGGGGGAGGTCGGGTGTCGGGTGGCGGGTTTGGGGACATAGTCTCGGGGGTGGTCGGGTGGTGGGTTTGGGGACATAGTCTCAGGGGGGGTCGGGGGGGTCGGGTGTCGGGTGGTTGGTTTGGGGACATAGTCTCGGTGGGTTTCGGTGGGGCTGGTGGTCGGGTGGCGGGTTTAGGGACAGAGTATCTGGGGTGTTGGGGGTTGGGTGGCGGGTTTGGGGACATAGTCCTGGGGGTGTCGGGGAGGTCGGGGGTCGGGGGTCGGGGGTCGAGTGGCGGGTTTGGGGACATAGTCTCGGGGGGTTTGTGGGGCTCGGGGGTCGGGTGGCGGGTTTGGGTCATAGTCTCGTGGGTGTCGGGGTGGGTCGGGGGTCAGGTGGCGGATTTGGGTCATAGTCTTGGGCGGGGTCGGATGGCAGGTTTGGGGACATAGTCTCGGGGTGGGTCGGGGGGCGGGTTTGGGGACATAGTCTCGAGGGGGTCGGGGGTCGGGGGGCGAGTTTGTGGACATCGTCTCGGGTGGGTCGGGGGTCAGGTGGCGGGTTTGGGAACATAGTCTCGGGGGGGTCGGGGGCTTTGGGTGGCGTGTTTGGGGACATAGACTCGGGGGGGTCGTGGGTCGGGTGGCGGGTTTGGGGACAGAGTCTCGGGGGGGGTCGGGGGTCGGTTGGCGGTTTTGGGGACATAGTCTCGAGGGGGTTCGGGGGATCGGGAGTTGGGTGGCGGGTTTGGGGACATAGTCTGGTGGGGGTCAGGGGGTCGGGTGTCGGGTGTCGGGTTTGGGGACATAGTCTTGGGGGGATTGGGGGTCGGGTGGTGGGTTTGGGGACATAGTCTCAGGGGTGTCGGGGGGGTCGGGGGTCGGGTGGTGGGTTTGGGGACATAGTCTCGGGAGGGGTCGGGGGGTCGAGTGGCGGGTTTGGGGACATGGGTCGGGGGGGTCGGAGGTCGGGTGGTGGGTTTGGAGACATAGTCTCGGGGTGGTCGGTGGTCGGGGTGGCGGGTTTGTGGACATAGTCTCGGGGGGGTCGGGTGTCTGTTGGCGGGTTTGGGTACATAGTCTAGGGAGGGTCGGGGGTCGGCAGGCAGGTTTGGGGACATAGTCTCTTGGGGGGGGGGCGGGGGTGTCGGATGTCGGGTGGCGGGTTTATGGACAGAGTCTCGGGGGGGGTCAGGGGTCGGGGGGGTGGTTTTTGGACATAGTCATGGGGGTGTCGGGCGGGTCGGGTGTCGGGGGGCGGGTTTGGGGACATAATCTCGGGGGGTGTCGGGGGTCGGGTCGCCGGTTTGGGGACATGGTCTCGGGGGGGGGGGTCAGGGGAGTTGAGGGTCGGGTGGCGGGATTGGGGACATAGTCTTGGGGGTGTCGGCTTGGTCGGGGGTCAGGGGTTGGGTGGCGGGTTTGGGGACATAGTCTCGCGTGTAGTCGGGGGGGTCAGGGGTCGGGTTTTTGGACATAGTCTCGAGGGTGTCGGGGGTCAGGTGGCGGCTTTGGGGACATAGTCTCGGGGCGGGGCGGGGTCGGGTGGCATGTTTGGGGACATAGTCTCGGGGGGGTCGGGGGTCGGGTGGCGGGTTTGGGGACATAGACTTGGGGGTGTTCAGAGGGGTCGGGAGTCGGGTGGCAGATTTGGCGACATGGGGGTGACGGGGGGGTCGTGGGTCGGGTGGCGGGATTGGGGACATAATCTCGGGGGGCTCGGTGGGGTCGGGGGGTCGGGTGGTGGGTTTGGGGACATAGTCTCAGGGTGGGTCGGGGGTAGGGTGGCTGGTTTGGGGACATAGTCTCGGGGGGGTCGGGGGTCGGGATGCGGGTTTGCGGACATAGTCTCGGGGTGGGTCTTGTGGGTCGGTGGTCGGGTGGCGGGTTGATGGACATAGTCTCGGGGGGGTCGGTAGGGTCGGGTGTCGGGTGGCGGGTTTGGGGACATAGTCTCCTGGGTGTCGGGGTGGGTCGGGTGTCGGGTGGCGGGTTTGGGGACATAGTCTCGGGGGAGGTCAGGGGTCGGGTGGCGGGTTTCGGGACATAGTCTCGGGGGGGTCGGGGGGTCTTGTGGCGGGTTTGGTGACATAGTCTCGGGGGTGATCGGGTGGTGGGTTTGGGGACATAGTCTCAGGGGGGGTCGGGGGGGGTCGGGTGTCAGCTGGTGGGTTTGGGGACAGAGTATCGGGGTGGTCGGGGGTCGGGGTGGCGGCTTTGCCGACATAGTCTTGGGCGTGTCGGTGAGGTCGGGGGTCGGGTGGCGGGTTTGGGGACATAATCTCGGGGGGGTCGGGTGGGTCAGCTGGCAGGTTTGGGAACATAGTCTCGGGGGGGTCGGGGGGTGGATAGCGGGGTTGGGGACATAGTCTCGGGGGGGTCGGGGGGGTCGTGGGTCGGGTGGCGGGTTTGGGGACATAGTCTCGGGGGGGTCGGGGGGGTCGTGGGTCGGGTGGCGGGTTTGGGGACATAGTCTCGGGCGGTTCAGGGGTTCGGGAATCGGGGTGGCGGGTTTGGGAACATAGTCTCGGGAAGATCGGTGTGGTCGGGGGTCGGGTGGCGGGCTTGGGGACATAGCCTTGAGGGGGTCGTGGGTCGGGTGGCGGATTGGGGACATAGTCTCGGGGGGGCCGGGGGTCGGGAGGCGTGTTTGTGGTCATAGTCTTGGGGTGGGTCGGGGCATCAGTGGTCGGGTGATGGGTTTACGGACATAGTTTCGGGGGGGTCGTGGGGGTCGGGTGGCGGGTTTGGGGACATAATCTCGGGGGGGGGTCGGTGGGGTCGGGGGTCGGTGGCAGTTTTGTGGACATAGTCTCGGGGTGGGTCGGGTGGCGAGTTTGGGGACATAGTCTCGGGGGTGTCGGGGGGGTCGGGGGTCGGATGGCGGGTTTGGGGAAACAGTCTCGGTGGGGGTCAGGAGTCAGGTGGCGGGTTTGGGGACATAGTCTCGGGTAGGGGTCAGTGGGTCAGGGGGTCGGGTGGCTGGTTTGGGGACATAGTCTCGGGAGGGTCGGATGGGTCGGGTGTCGGGTTTCGGGACGTAGTCTTGGGGTGTTCGGGGGGTTCGGGGGTCGGGTGGCGGCTTTGGGGACATAGTCTTGGGTGGGTCGGGGTTTGGGTGGCATGTTTGGGGACATAGTCTCGGGGGGGTCGGTGGTCGGGTTTAGGGACATAGTCTCGGGTGTGGATGGGGGGTCGGGGGTCGGGTTGCGGGTTTGGGGACATAGTCTCGTGGGTGTCGGGGTGGGTCGGGGGTCGGGTGGCGGGTTTGGGGACATTGTCTTGGGGTGGGTCGGGGGTCGGGTGGCGCGTTTGGGGACATAATCTCGGGGGGTCGGGGTGAGTCGGGGGTCGGGTGGCAGGTTTGGGGACATAGTCTCAAGGAGGCCGGGGGTCGGGTGGCGGGTTTGGGGACATTGTCTCCGGGGGGGTTGGGGGGTTGGGGGGTCGGGTGGCGGATTTGGGGACATAGTCTCGGGGTGGGTCGGGGGTCGGGTGGAGGGAATGGGACTTAGTCTCGGTGGGGGTCGGGGGGGTCGTGGGTCGGGTGGCGGGTTTGGGGACATAGTCTCGGGGGGGTCGGGGGGGTCGTGGGTCGGGTGGCGGGTTTGGGAACATAGTCTCGGGAAGATCGGTGTGGTCGGGGGTCGGGTGGCGGGCTTGGGGACATAGCCTTGAGGGGGTCGTGGGTCGGGTGGCGGATTTGGGGACATAGTCTCGGGGGGGCCGGGGGTCGGGAGGCGTGTTTGTGGTCATAGTCTTGGGGTGGGTCGGGGCATCAGTGGTCGGGTGATGGGTTTACGGACATAGTTTCGGGGGGGTCGTGGGGGTCGGGTGGCGGGTTTGGGGACATAATCTCGGGGGGGGTCGGTGGGGTCGGGGGTCGGGTGGCAGTTTTGTGGACATAGTCTCAGGGTGGGTCGGGGTGGCGAGTTTGGGGACATAGTCTCGGGGGGGTCGGGGGGGTCGGGGGTCGGATGGCGGGTTTGGGGAAACAGTCTCGGTGGGGGTCGGGAGTCAGGTGGCGGGTTTGGGGACATAGTCTCGGGTAGGGGTCAGTGGGTCAGGGGGTCGGGTGGCTGGTTTGGGGACATAGTCTCGGGAGGGTCGGATGGGTCGGGGTGTCGGGTTTCGGGACGTAGTCTTGGGGTGTTCGGGGGGTTCGGGGGTCGGGTGGCGGCTTTGGGGACATAGTCTTGGGTGGGTCGGGGTTTGGGTGGCATGTTTGGGGACATAGTCTCGGGGGGGTCGGTGGTCGGGTTTAGGGACATAGTCTCGGGTGTGGATGGGGGGTCGGGGGTCGGGTTGCGGGTTTGGGGACATAGTCTCGTGGGTGTCGGGGTGGGTCGGGGGTCGGGTGGCGGGTTTGGGGACATTGTCTTGGGGTGGGTCGGGGGTCGGGGTGGCGGGTTTGGGGACATAATCTCGGGGGGTCGGGGTGAGTCGGGGGTCGGGTGGCAGGTTTGGGGACATAGTCTCAAGGAGGCCGGGGGTCGGGTGGCGGGTTTGGGGACATTGTCTCCGGGGGGGTTGGGGGGTTGGGGGGTCGGGGTGGCGGATTTGGGGACATAGTCTCCGGGTGGGTCGGGGGTCGGGTGGAGGGAATGGGACTTAGTCTCGGTGGGGGTCGGGGCTAGGGTGGCGGGTTTGGGGACAGAGTCTCGGGGGAGCGTGGGGGACACTGGTCGTGTGTCGGGTTTGGGGACATAGTCTCGGGGGGGTCGGTGGTCGGGTGGCGGGTTTGGGGACATCGTCTCGTGGGTGTCGGGGTGGGTCGGGTGGCGGGTTTGGGGACATAGTCTCGGGGGAGGTCAGGGGTCGGCTGGCGGGTTTGGGGACATAGTCTCGGTGGGTTTCGGGGGTGTCGGTGGTCGGGTGGCGGGTTTAGGGACAGAGTCTCGTGGAGGGTCGGCGGACGGATGGTGGGTTTGGGGTCATAGTCTTGGGGGTAGCGGTGGGGTCGTGGGTCGGGGGTCGGGTGGCGGCTTTGGGGACATAGTCTCGGGGGGAGTTGGGGGGGTCGGGTGTCAGGTGGCGGGTTTGGGGACATAGTCTCGGGTTGGGTCAGGGGTTCGGGGTTCAGGTGGCGGGTTTGGGGACATAGTCTCGGGAAGGTCGGTGTGGTCGGGGTTCGGGTGGCGGGTTTGGGGACACAGTCTCAGGGGGGTTGGGGGGGTCGAGAGGCGGGTTTGCGGACATAGTCTCGGGGAAGGGTCGGGGGGGACGGTGGTAGGGAGGCGGGTTTGGGGACATAATCACGGGTGGGGTCGCGGGGGTCGGGTGGCAGGTTTGGAGACATAGTCTCCGGGTGGGTCGGGGGTCGGATGTCGGGTTTGGGGACATAGTCTCGGGGGGGTCAGGTGGCGGGTTTCAGGATATAGTCTCGGGGGGTTCGGGGTGGTCGGGAGTCCGGTGGCGGGTTTGGGGATATAGTCTCGTGGGTGTCGGTCGGGTTGTGGGTTCGGGGACATAGTCTCGGGGGGTTCGGGGGGTTCTGGTGGCGGATTTGGGGACATAGTTTCGGGGGCGTCGGGGGTCGGGGGGAGTGTTCGGGGACATAGTCTCGGTGATTTCGGGGGGGTCGGTGGTCGGGTGGCGGGGTTTGGGACAGAGTCTTGGGGGTGTCGCGGGGGTCGGGGGTCGGGTGGCAGGTTTGGGGACCTAGTCTCGGGGGGAGTCGGGGGATTCGGGTGTCGGGTGGAGGGTTTGAGGACATAGTCTCGGGGAAGGTTCAGGGGGGGTAGGGAGTCGGGTGGCGGGTTTGGGGACATAGTCTCGGGGGGGTCGGGGGTCCGGTGGCAGGTTTGGGGACATAGTCTCGGGGAAGGGTCGGGGGCGTCGGTGGTCGGGTGGCGGGATTAGGGACATAGTCTCAGGGGGTCGGGGGTCTGGTGGCGGGTTTGGGGACATAGTCTCGGGGTGGGTCGGGGGTCGGGTGGCGGGTTTGGGGACATAGTCACGGGGTGGGTCGGGGGTCGGGTGGCGGGTTTGGGTACATAGTCTCGGGGTGGGTCATGGGGTTTGGTGGCGGGTTTGGGGACATAGTCACGGGGGGGGTCAGGTGTCAGGTTTGGGGACATAGTCTCGGGGGTCGGGGGTCGGGTGGCGGGTTTGGGGACATAGTCTCGGGGGTCGGGGGTCAGGTGGCAGTTTTGTGGACATAGTCTCGGGGTGGGTCGGGTGGCGAGTTTGGGGACATAGTCTCGGGGGGGTCGGGGGTCGGATGGCGGGTTTGGGGAAACAGTCTCGGTGGGGGTCGGGAGTCAGGTGGCGGGTTTGGGGACATAGTCTCGGGTAGGGGTCAGTGGGTCAGGGGGTCGGGTGGCTGGTTTGGGGACATAGTCTCGGGAGGGTCGGATGGGTCGGGTGTCAGGTTTCGGGACGTAGTCTTGGGGTGTTCGGGGGGTTCGGGGGTCGGGTGGCGGCTTTGGGGACATAGTCTTGGGTGGGTCGGGGGTGGGTGGCATGTTTGGGGACATAGTCTCGGGGGGGTCGGTGGTCGGGTTTAGGGACATAGTCTCGGGTGTGGATGGGGGGTCGGGGGGTCGGGTGACGGGTTTGGGGACATAGTCTCGTGGGTGTCGGGGTAGGTCGTGGGTCGGGGTGGCGGGTTTGGGGACAGCGTCTCGGGGTGGGTCGGGGGTCAGGTGGCGGGTTTGGGGACATAATCTCGGGGGGGTGTCGAGGGGGTCAGGGTTCGGGTGGCAAGTTTGGGGACATAATCTCGGGGTGGGTCGGGGGTCGGGTGGCGGGTTTGGGGACATTGTCTCGGGGGGGTCGGGGGGCGGGATTAGGGACATAGTCTCGGGGGGTCAGGGGTCGGGTTCCGGGTTTTGGGACATAGTCTTGGGGTTGTCGGGGGTTCAGGTGGCAGGTTTGGGATCTAGTCTCGGGGGGGTCGTGGGTCGGGTGGCGGGTTTGGGGACAGAATCTCGGGGGGGTCGGCGGGGTCGGGTGGCGGGTTTGCGGACATAGTCTCGGTGGGCGGGAAGGTCGGGGGTCGGGTGCCGGGTTTGGGGACATAGTCACGGGGGGGGGGTCGGGGGTCGGGTGGCGCGTTTGGGGACATAGTTTCGGGGGGGGTCGGGGGGGGGTCGGGGGACGGGTGGCGAGTTTGGGGACATAGTCTCGGTGGGTTTCGGGGGGGTCGGTGGTCTGGTGGCGGGTTTAGGGACAGAGTCTCGCGGGGTTCGGGGGGTGTCGGGGGACGGGTGGCGGGTTTGGGGACATAGTCTTGGGGCTGTCGGGGGGGTCAGGCGTCGTGGATCGGGGTGGCGGGTTTGGGGACATAGCCTCGGGAATGTTCGGGGGGGTTGGGAGTCGGGTGGCGGGTTTGGGGACATAGTCTCGGAGGGGTCGGGGGGGTCGTGGGTTGGGTGGCGTGTTTGGGGACTTAGTCTCGGTGGGGTCAGGGGGTCGCGGGTCGGCTGGGGTGTCGGGGTCGGGTGGCAGGTTTGGGGACAGAGTCTCGGGGGGGTTCGGTGGGGTCAGGAGTCGGGTGGCTGGTTTGGGGACATAGTCTCGGGGGTGTCGGGGGGTCGTGTGTCGGGTGGTGGGTTTGGGGACTTAGTCTCGGGGGGTCAAGGCGTTGGGTTTCGGGTGGCGGGTTTGGGGACATAGTTTCGGGGTGGGTCGGGGGTCAGGTGGCGGGTTTGGGGACATAGTCTCGGGGGGGTCGGGGTGGCGGGTTTGAGTCATAGACTCGGGGGTGTCGGAGGGGTCGGGGGTCGGGTGGTGGGTTTAGGGACATAGTCTCGGTGGGTTTCGGTGGGGTCGGTGCTCGGGTGGCGGGTTTAGGGACAGAGTCTCGGGGGGGTCTGGGGGTTCGGGGGTCGGGGTGGCGGGTTTGGGGACATAGTCTAGGGGGTGTCGTGGAGGTCGGGGGTTGGGTGGCGGGTTTGGGGACATAGTCTCGGGGTGGGTCGGGGGTCGGGGTGGCGGGTTTGGGGACATAGTCTCGGGGGGGTCGGGGGTCGGTTGGCTGGTTTGGGACATAGTCTTGGGGGGTTTGGGGGGGTCGGGTGTCGGGTGGCGGGTTTGGGGACATAGTCTCAGGGGTGTCGGGGGGTCGTGTGTCGGGTGGTGGGTTTGGGGACTTAGTCTCAGGGGGGTCAAGGGGTCGGGTGTCGGGTGGTGGGTTTGGGGACAGTCTCAGGGTGGGTCGGGGGTCAGGTGGCGGGTTTGGGGACATAGTCTCGGGGGGGTCGGGTGGCGGGTTTGAGTCATAGACTCGGGGGTGTCGGAGGGGTCGGGGGTCAGGTGGCGGGTTTAGGGACAGAGTCTCGGGAGGGTTGGGGTGTTCGGGGGTCGGGTGGCGGGTTTGGGGACATAGACTCGGGGTGGGTCGGGGGTCGGGGTGGCGGGTTTGGGGACATAGTCTCGGGGGGGTCGGGGGTCGGGTGGCGGGTTTGGGACATAGTCTCGGGGGGTTCGGGGGGGTCGGGGGGGTCGGGTGGCGGGTTTGAGGACATAGTCTCGGGGAGGTCGGGGGTCGGGTGGCGGGTTTGGGGACATAGTCTCGGGGAGGTCGGGGGGTCGGGTGGCGGGTTTGGGGACATAGTCTCGGGGTGGGTCGGGGGTCGGGTGGCGGGTTTGGGGACATAGTCTCGGGGGGGTCGGGGGTCGGGTTTGGGACATAGTCTCGGGGGGTTCGGGGGTGTCGGGGGTCGGGTGGCGGGTTTGGGGACATAGTCTCGGGGTGGGTCACGGGTCGGGTGGCGGGTTTGGGGACATAGTCTCGGGGGGGTCGGGGGGGTCGGGTGGCGGGTTTGGGGACATAGTCTCGGGGAGGTCGGGGGTCGGGTGGCGGGTTTGGGGACATAGTCTCGGGGTGGGTCGGGGGGGTCAGGGGTCGGGTGGCGGGTTTGGGACATAGTCTCGGGGGGTTCGGGGGGTCGGGGGTCGGGTGGTGGGTTTGGGGACATAGTCTCGGGGGGTTCGGGGGGGTCGGGGTGGCGGGTTTGGGGACATAGACTCGGGGGGGTCGGGGGGATCGGTGGTCGGGTGGCGGGTTTAGTGCCATAGTCACGGGTGGGTCGGGGGGGTCAGGGGTCGGGTGGCAAGTTTGGGGACATAGTCTCTGGGTGGGTCGGTGTCAGGTGGCGGGTTTGGGGACATAGTTTCGGGGGTTCGGGGGGGTCGGGTGGCCGTATTGGGGACATAGTCTCGGGGTGTGTCGGGAGTCGGGTGGTGGGTTTGGGGAAACAGTCTCGGCGGGGTCGGGTGGCGGGTTTGGGGACACAGACTCGGGGGTGTCGGAGGGGTCAGGGGTCGGGTGACGGGTTTAGGGACAGAGTCTCGGGGTGGGTCGGGGTTCGGGTGGCGGGTTTTGGGACATAGTGTCGGAAGTGTTGGGGGGGTCGGGGTCGGGGTGGCAGGTTTGGGGACACAGTCTCGGGATGGGTCGGCCGTCGGGTGGCGGGTTTGTGGACATAATCTCGGGGGGGTCGGGGGTCAGGTGGCGGGTTTGGGGACATAGTCACGGGGGGGTCGGGGGGTAGGGGGTCGGGTGACGGGTTTGGGGACATAGTCTTGGGGGGGTCTGGGGGCGGGTTTGGGGCATAGTCTCGGGGGGGTCGGCTGACGGGTTTGGGGACATAGTCTCGGGGGGGTCTGGGGGCGTGTTTGGGGACATAGTCTCGGTGGGTTTCGGTGGGGTCGGTGGTCGGGTGGTCGGGTGGTGGGTTTAGGGACAGAGTCTCGGGGGGTCAGGAGGGTCGGGGGTAGCGTGGCGGGTTTGAGGACATAGTCACGGGGTGGTCGGGGATCGGGGGTCGGGTGGCGGGTTTGGGGACATAGTCTCGGGGGTGTCAGGGGTTTTGGGGTCGGGAGCCGGGTTTGGGGACATAGTCTGGGGGGGGGGTCGGGGGTGTCGGGGTCAGGTGGCGGATTTGGGGACATAGTCTCGGTGGTTTTCGGGGGGGCCAGTGGTCGGGTGGCGGGTTTAGGGACAGAGTCTCAGGGTGGTCGGGGGGGTCGGGGGTCGGGTTTCGGGTGGCGGGTTTGGGGTCATAGTCTCGGGTGGAGTCGGGGGTGTCGGGGGTCGGGTGGCGGGTTTAGGGACATAGTCTCGGGGGGTCTGCTGGCATGTTTGGGGACATAGTCTCGGGGGGGTCGGGGGTCGGGTGGCGCGGTTTGGGGACATAGTTTCGGGGTGGATCGGGGTGGTCGGCAGTCGGGTGGCGGATTTGGGGACGTTGTCTCGGGGGGGTTCGGAGGGGTCAGGAGTCGGGTGGCTGGTTTGGGGACATAGTCTCGGGGGGTCGGGGGGGTCGTGGGTCGGGTGGTGGGTTTGGGGACATAGTCTCAGGGGGGTCGGGGGTCGGGGTGGCGGGTTTGGGGACATAGTCTCGGGGGGGGGTCGGGGGGTCGGTGGTCGGGTGGCGCGTTTGGGGACATATTCTTGGGGGGTCAGGGGGGTCAGGGGTCGGGTGGCGGGTTTGGGTACAAAGTCTCGACTGGGCCAGTGGGTCGGGGGGTCGGGTGACGGGTTTGGGGACATAGTCTCGTGGGTGTCGGGGTAGGTCGTGGGTCGGGTGGCGGGTTTGGGGACAGCGTCTCAGGGTGGGTCGGGGGTCAGGTGGCGGGTGTGGGGACATAATCTCGGGGGGGGTGTCGAGGGGGTCAGGGTTCGGGTGGCAAGTTTGGGGACATAATCTCGGGGTGGGTCGGGGGTCGGGTGGCGGGTTTGGGGACATTGTCTCGGGGGAGTCGGGGGGGCGGGATTAGGGACATAGTCTCGGGGGGTCAGGGGTCGGGTTCCGGGTTTCGGGACATAGTCTTGGGGTTGTCGGGGGTTCATGTGGCGGGTTTGGGATCTAGTCTCGGGGGGGTCGTGGGTCGGGTGGCGGGTTTGGGGACAGAATCTCGGGGGGGTCGGCGGGGGTCGGGTGGCGGGTTTGCAGACATAGTCTCGGTGGGCGGGAAGGTCGGGGGTCGGGTGCCGGGTTTGGGGACATAGTCACGGGGGTGGGGGTCGGGGGTCGGGTGGCGCGTTTGGGGACATAGTTTCGGGGGGGGGTCGGGGGACGGGTGGCGAGTTTGGGGACATAGTCTCGGTGGGTTTCGGGGGGGTCGGTGGTCTGGTGGCGGGTTTAGGGACAGAGTCTCGCGGGGTTCGGGGGTGTCGGGGGACGGGTGGCGGGTTTGGGAACATAGTCTTGGGGCTGTCGGGGGGGTCAGGCGTCGTGGATCGGGTGGCGGGTTTGGGGACATAGCCTCGGGAATGTTCGGGGGGGTTGGGAGTCGGGTGGCGGGTTTGGGGACATAGTCTCGGAGGGGTCGGGGGGGTCGTGGGTTGGGTGGCGTGTTTGGGGACTTAGTCTCGGTGGGGTCAGGGGGGTCGCGGGTCGGCTGGGGTGTCGGGGTCGGGTGGCGGGTTTGGGGACAGAGTCTCGGGGGGGTTCGGTTGGGTCAGGAGTCGGGTGGCTGGTTTGGGGACATAGTCTCGGGGGTGTCGGGGGGTCGTGTGTCGGGTGGTGGGTTTGGGGACTTAGTCTCAGGGGGGTCAAGGCGTTGGGTTTCGGGTGGCGGGTTTGGGGACATAGTTTCGGGGTGGGTCGGGGGTCAGGTGGCGGGTTTGGGGACATAGTCTCGGGGGGGTCGGGGTGGCGGGTTTGAGTCATAGACTCGGGGGGTGTCGGAGGGGTCGGGGGTCGGGTGGTGGGTTTAGGGACATAGTCTCGGTGGGTTTCGGTGGGGTCGGTGCTCGGGTGGCGGGTTTAGGGACAGAGTCTCGGGGGGGTCTGGGGGTTCGGGGGTCGGGTGGCGGGTTTGGGGACATAGTCTAGGGGGTGTCGTGGAGGTCGGGGGTCGGGGTGGCGGGTTTGGGGACATAGTCTCGGGGTGGGTCGGGGGTCGGGGTGGCGGTTTTGGGGACATAGTCTCGGGGGGGTCGGGGGTCGGTTGGCTGGTTTAGGACATAGTCTTGGGGGGTTTGGGGGGGTCGGGGGTCGGGGTGGCGGGTTTGGGGACATAGTCTCAGGGGTGTCGGGGGGTCGTGTGTCGGGTGGTGGGTTTGGGGACTTAGTATCAGGGGGGTCAAGGGGTCGGGTGTCGGGTGGTGGGTTTGGGGACAGTCTCAGGGTGGGTCGGGGGTCAGGTGGCGGGTTTGGGGACATAGTCTCGGGGGGGTCGGGTGGCGGGTTTGAGTCATAGACTCGGGGGTGTCGGAGGGGTCGGGGGTCAGGTGGCGGGTTTAGGGACAGAGTCTCGGGAGGGTTGGGGTGTTCGGGGGTCGGGTGGCGGGTTTGGGGACATAGACTCGGGGTGGGTCGGGGGTCGGGTGGCGGGTTTGGGGACATAGTCTCGGGGGGGGTCGGGGGTCGGGTGGCGGGTTTGGGACATAGTCTCGGGGGGTTCGGGGGGGTCGGGGGTCAGGTGGCGGGTTTGGGGACATAGTCTCGGTGGGGTCGGCGGGGTCGGATGGCGGGTTTGGGGACTTAGTGTCGGGTGTGTCGGGGGGACGGGGGTCGGGTGTCGGGTGGCGGGTTTGGGGACATAGTCTCCGGGGGGGTCGGGGGGGGTCGGGTGGCGGGTTTGAGGACATAGTCTCGGGGAGGTCGGGGGTCGGGTGGCGGGTTTGGGGACATAGTCTCGGGGAGGTCGGGGGTCGGGTGGCGGGTTTGGGGACATAGCCTCGGGGTGGGTCGGGGGGGTCAGGGGTCGGGTGGCGGGTTAGGGGACATAGACTCGGGGGGCTCGGGGGGACAGGAGTCGGGTGGCGGGTTTGGGGACATAGACTCAGGGGGGTCGGGGGGATCGGTGGTCGGGGTGGCGGGTTTAGTGCCATAGTCTCGGGCGGGTCCAGGTTCGGGTGGCGGGTTTAGGGACAGAGTCTCGGGGGGGTTGGGGTCTTCGGGGGTCGGGTGGCGGATTTGGGGACATAGTCTCGGGGTGGGTCGGGGGTCGGGTGGCGGGTTTGGGGACATAGTCTCGGGGGGGTCGGGGGTCGGGTTTGGGACATAGTCTCGGGGGGTTCGGGGGTGTCGGGGGTCGGGGTGGCGGGTTTGGGGACATAGTCTCGGGGTGGGTCACGGGTCGGGTGGCGGGTTTGGGGACATAGTCTCTGGGGGGGTCGGGGGGGGTCGGGTGGCGGGTTTGGGGACATAGTCTCGGGGAGGTCGGGGGTCGGGGGGCGGGTTTGGGGACATAGTCTCGGGGTGGGTCGGGGGGGTCAGGGGTCGGGTGGCGGGTTTGGGACATAGTCTCGGGGGGTTCGGGGGGTCGGGGGTCGGGTGGTGGGTTTGGGGGGGACAGTCTCGGGGGGTTCGGGGGGGGTCGGGGTGGCGGGTTTGGGGACATAGACTCGGGGGGGGTCGGGGGGATCGGTGGTCGGGTGGCGGGTTTAGTGCCATAGTCACGGGTGGGTCGGGGGGGTCAGGGGTCGGGGTGGCGAGTTTGGGGACATAGTCTCTGGGTGGGTCGGTGTCAGGTGGCGGGTTTGGGGACATAGTTTCGGGGGTTCGGGGGGGTCGGGTGGCCGTATTGGGGACATAGTCTCGGGGGGTGTCGGGAGTCGGGTGGCGGGTTTGGGGAAACAGTCTCGGCGGGGTCGGGTGGCGGGTTTGGGGACATAGACTCGGGGGTGTCGGAGGGGTCAGGGGTCGGGTGGCGGGTTTAGGGACAGAGTCTCGGGGGCGTCGGGGGGTTTGGGGGTCGGGTGGCTTGTTTGGGGACATAGTCTCGGGGTGGGTCGGGGTTCGGGTGGCGGGTTTTGGGGACATAGTGTCGGAAGTGTTGGGGGGGTCGGGGGTCGGGTGGCAGGTTTGGGGACACAGTCTCGGGATGGGGTCGGGCGTCGGGTGGCGGGTTTGGGGACATAATCTCGGGGGGGTCGGGGGTCGGGTGGCGGGTTTGGGGACATAGTCACGGGGGGGTCGGGGGGTAGGGGTTCGGGTGACGGGTTTGGGGACATAGTCTCGGGGGGGTCTGGGGGCGGGTTTGGGGCATAGTCTCGGGGGGGTCGGCTGACGGGTTTGGGGACATAGTCTCGGGGGGGTCTGGGGGCGTGTTTGGGGACATAGTCTCGGTGGGGTCGGTGGTCGGGTGGTCGGGTGGTGGGTTTAGGGTCAGAGTCTCGGGGGGTCAGGAAGGTCGGGGGTAGCGTGGCGGGTTTGAGGACATAGTCACGGGGTGGTCGGGGGTCGGGGGGTCGGGTGGCGGGTTTGGGGACATAGTCTCGGGGGTGTCAGGGGTGTCGGGGGTCGGGAGCCGGGTTTGGGGACATAGTCTGGGGGGGGGGTCGGGGGTGTCGGGGTCGGGTGGCGGATTTGGGGACATAGTCTCGGTGGTTTTCGGGGGGGCCAGTGGTCGGGTGGCGGGTTTAGGGACAGAGTCTCAGGGTGGTCGGGGGGGGTCGGGGGTCGGGTTTCGGGTGGCGGGTTTGGGGTCATAGTCTCGGGTGGAGTCGGGGGTGTCGGGGGTCGGGGTGGCGGGTTTAGGGACATAGTCTCGGGGGGTCTGCTGGCATGTTTGGGGACATAGTCTCGGGGGGGTCGGGGGTCGGGTGGCGGGTTTGGGGACATAGTTTCGGGGTGGATCGGGGTGGTCGGCAGTCGGGTGGCGGATTTGGGGACGTTGTCTCGGGGGGGTTCGGAGGGGTCAGGAGTCGGGTGGCTGGTTTGGGGACATAGTCTCGGGGGGGTCGGGGGGGGTCGTGGGTCGGGTGGTGGGTTTGGGGACATAGTCTCAGGGGGGTCGGGGGTCGGGTGGCGGGTTTGGGGACATAGTCTCGGGGGGGGGTCGGGGGTCGGTGGTCGGGTGGCGCGTTTGGGGACATATTCTTGGGGGGTCAGGGGGGTCAGGGGTCGGGGTGGCGGGTTTGGGTACAAAGTCTCGACTGGGCCAGTGGGTCGGGGGGTCGGGGTGACGGGTTTGGGGACATAGTCTCGTGGGTGTCGGGGTAGGTCATGGGTCGGGTGGCGGGTTTGGGGACAGCGTCTCAGGGTGGGTCGGGGGTCAGGTGGCGGGTTTGGGGACATAATCTCGGGGGGGTGTCGAGGGGGTCAGGGTTCGGGTGGCAAGTTTGGGGACATAATCTCGGGGTGGGTCGGGGGTCGGGTGGCGGGTTTGGGGACATTGTCTCGGGGGGGTCGGGGGGCGGGATTAGGGACATAGTCTCGGGGGGTCAGGGGTCGGGTTCCGGGTTTCGGGACATAGCCTTGGGGTTGTCGGGGGTTCATGTGGCGGGTTTGGGATCTAGTCTCGGGGGGGTCGTGGGTCGGGTGGCGGGTTTGGGGACAGAATCTCGGGGGGGTCGGCGGGGTCGGGTGGCGGGTTTGCGGACATAGTCTCGGTGGGCGGGAAGGTCGGGGGTCGGGTGCCGGGTTTGGGGACATAGTCACGGGGGTGGGGGTCGGGGGTCGGGTGGCGCGTTTGGGGACATAGTTTCGGGGGGGGTCGGGGGGGGGTCGGGGGACGGGTGGCGAGTTTGGGGACATAGTCTCGGTGGGTTTCGGGGGGGGTCGGTGGTCTGGTGGCGGGTTTAGGGACAGAGTCTCGCGGGGTTCGGGGGTGTCGGGGGACGGGTGGCGGGTTTGGGGACATAGTCTTGGGGCTGTCGGGGGGGGTCAGGCGTCGTGGATCGGGTGGCAGGTTTGGGGACATAGCCTCGGGAATGTTCGGGGGGGTTGGGAGTCGGGTGGCGGGTTTGGGGACATAGTCTCAGAGGGGTCGGGGGGTCGTGGGTTGGGTGGCGTGTTTGGGGACTTAGTCTCGGTGGGGTCAGGGGGTCACGGGTCGGCTGGGGTGTCGGGGTCGGGTGGCGGGTTTGGGTACAGAGTCTCGGGGGGGTTCGGTGGGGTCAGGAGTCGGGTGGCTGGTTTGGGGACATAGTCTCGGGGGTGTCGGGGGGGTCGTGTGTCGGGCGGTGGGTTTGGGGACTTAGTCTCAGGGGGGTCAAGGCGTTGGGTTTCGGGGTGGCGGGTTTGGGGACATAGTTTCGGGGTGGGTCGGGGGTCAGGTGGCGGGTTTGGGGACATAGTCTCGGGGGGGTCGGGGTGGCGGGTTTGAGTCATAGACTCGGGGGTGTCGGAGGGGTCGGGGGTCGGGTGGTGGGTTTAGGGACATAGTCTCGGTGGGTTTCGGTGAGGTCGGTGCTCGGGTGGCGGGTTTAGGGACAGAGTCTCGGGGGGGTCTGGGGGTTCGGGGGTCGGGTGGCGGGTTTGGGGACATAGTCTAGGGGGTGTCGTGGAGGTCGGGGGTCAGGTGGCGGGTTTGGGGACATAGTCTCGGGGGGGTCGGGTGGCGGGTTTGAGTCATAGACTCGGGGGTGTCGGAGGGGTCGGGGGTCAGGTGGCGGGTTTAGGGACAGAGTCTCGGGAGGGTTGGGGTGTTCGGGGGTCGGGTGGCGGGTTTGGGGACATAGACTCGGGGTGGGTCGGGGGTCGGGTGGCGGGTTTGGGGACATAGTCTCGGGGGGGTCGGGGGTCGGGTGGCGGGTTTGGGACATAGTCTCGGGGGGTTCGGGGGGGTCGGGGGGTCGGGTGGCGGGTTTGGGGACATAGTCTCGGTGGGGTCGGCGGGGTCGGATGGCGGGTTTGGGGACTTAGTGTCGGGTGTGTCGGGGGGGTTGGGTGGCGGGTTTGAGGATATAGTCTCGGGGAGGTCGGGGGGTCGGGGTGGGCGGGTTTGGGGACATAGTCTCGGGGAGGTCGGGGGTCGGGTGGCGGGTTTGGGGACATAGCCTCGGGGTGGGTCGGGGGGGTCAGGGGTTGGGTGGCGGGTTTGGGGGACATAGACTCGGGGGGCTCGGGGGGACAGGAGTCGGGTGGGGCGGGTTTGGGGACATAGACTCAGGGGGGGTCGGGGGGATCGGTGGTCGGGTGGCGGGTTTAGTGCCATAGTCTCGGGCGGGTCCAGGTTCGGGTGGCGGGTTTAGGGACAGAGTCTCGGGGGGGTTGGGGTCTTCGGGGGTCGGGTGGCGGGTTTGGGGACATAGTCTCGGGGGTGGGCCGGGGGTCGGGTGGGTGGCGGGTTTGGGGACATAGTCTCGGGGGGGTCGGGGGTCGGGTTTGGGACATAGTCTCGGGGGGTTCGGGGGTGTCGGGGGTCGGGTGGTGGGTTTGGGGACATAGTCTCGGGGTGGGTCACGGGTCGGGTGGCGGGTTTGGGGACATAGTCTCGGGGGGGGTCGGGGGGGTCGGGGTGGCGGGTTTGGGGACATAGTCTCGGGGAGGTCGGGGGGTCGGGTGGCGGGTTTGGGGACATAGTCTCGGGGTCGGCCGGGGGGTCAGGGGTCGGGTGGCGGGTTTGGAACATAGTCTCGGGGGGTTCGGGGGGGTCGGGGGTCGGGTGGTGGGTTTGGGGACATAGTCTCGGGGGGGGTTCGGGGGGGTGTCGGGGGTCGGGGTGGCGGGTTTGGGGACATAGTCTCGGGGTGGGTCACGGGTCGGGGTGGCGGGTTTGGGGACATAGTCTCGGGGGGGGGTCGGGTGGCGGGTTTGGGGACATAGTCTCGGGGAGGGTCGGGGGGTCGGGTGGCGGGTTTGGGGACATAGTCTCGGGGTGGGTCGGGGGGGTCAGGGGTCGGGTGGCGGGTTTGGGACATAGTCTCGAGGGGTTCGGGGGGTCGGGGGTCGGGTGGTGGGTTTGGGGACATAGTCTCGGGGGGTTCGGGGGGGTCGGGGGTGGCGGGTTTGGGGACATAGACTCGGGGGGGGTCGGGGGGATCGGTGGTCGGGTGGCGGGTTTAGTGCCATAGTCACGGGTGGGTCGGGGGGTTCAGGGGTCGGGTGGCAAGTTTGGGGACATAGTCTCTGGGTGGGTCGGTGTCAGGTGGCGGGTTTGGGGACATAGTTTCGGGGGTTCGGGGGGGTCGGGTGGCCGTATTGGGGACATAGTCTCGGGGGGTGTCGGGAGTCGGGGTGGCGGGTTTGGGGAAACAGTCTCGGCGGGGTCGGGTGGCGGGTTTGGGGACATAGACTCGGGGGTGTCGGAGGGGTCAGGGGTCGGGTGGCGGGTTTAGGGACAGAGTCTCGGGGGGGTCGTGGGGTTCGGGGGTCGGGTGGCTTGTTTGGGGACATAGTCTCGGGGTGGGTCGGGGTTCGGGTGGCGGGTTTTGGGACATAGTGTCGGAAGTGTTGGGGGGGTCGGGGGTCGGATGGCAGGTTTGGGGGACACAGTCTCGGGATGGGTCGGGCGTCGGGTGGCGGGTTTGGGGACATAATCTCGGGGGGGTCGGGGGTCGGGTGGCGGGTTTGGGGACAAAGTCACGGGGGGGTCGGGGGGTAGGGGGTCGGGTGACGGGTTTGGGGGACATAGTCTCGGGGGGGTCTGGGGGCGGGTTTGGGGCATAGTCTCGGGGGGGTCGGCTGACGGGTTTGGGGACATAGTCTCGGGGGGGTCTGGGGGCGTGTTTGGGGACATAGTCTCGGTGGGTTTCGGTGGGGTCGGTGGTCGGGTGGTCGGGTGGTGGATTTAGGGACAGAGTCTCGGGGGGGTCAGGAGGGTCGGGGGGTAGCGTGGCGGGTTTGAGGACATAGTCACGGGGTGGTAGGGGGGTCGGGGGTCGGGGTGGCGGGTTTTGGGGACATAGTCTCGGGGGTGTCAGGGGTGTCGGGGGTCGGGAGCCGGGTTTGGGGACATAGTCTGGGGGGGGGGGTCGGGGGTGTCGGGGTCGGGTGGCAGATTTGGGGACATAGTCTCGGTGGTTTTCGGGGGGGCCAGTGGTCGGGTGGCGGGTTTAGGGACAGAGTCTCAGGGTGGTCGGGGGGGTCGGGGGTCGGGTTTCGGGTGGCGGGTTTGGGGTCATAGTCTCGGGTGGAGTCGGGGGTGTCAGGGGTCGGGTGGCGGGTTTAGGGACATAGTCTCGGGGGGTCTGCTGGCATGTTTGGGGACATAGTCGCGGGGGGGTCGGCGGTCGGGGTGGCGGGTTTGGGGACATAGTTTCGGGGTGGATCGGGGTGGTCGGCAGTCGGGTGGCGGATTTGGGGACGTTGTCTCGGGGGGGTTCGGAGGGGTCAGGAGTCGGGTGGCTGGTTTGGGGACATAGTCTCGGGGGGTCGGCGGGGGTCGTGGGTCGGGTGGTGGGTTTGGGGACATAGTCTCAGGGGGGTCGGGGGTCGGTGGTCGGGTGGCGCGTTTGGGGACATATTCTTGGGGGGTCAGGGGGGTCAGGGGTCGGGTGGCGGGTTTGGGCACAAAGTCTCGACTGGGCCAGTGGGTCGGGGGGTCGGGTGACGGGTTTTGGGGACATAGTCTCGTGGGTGTCGGGGTAGGTCGTGGGTCGGGTGGCGGGTTTGGGGACAGCGTCTCAGGGTGGGTCGGGGGTCAGGTGGCGGGTTTGGGGACATAATCTCGGGGGGGGGTGTCGAGGGGGTCAGGGTTCGGGTGGCAAGTTTGGGGACATAATCTCGGGGGTGGGTTGGGGGTCGGGTGGCGGGTTTGGGGACATTGTCTCGGGGGTGTCGGGGGGCGGGATTAGGGACATAGTCTCGGGGGGTCAGGGGTCGGGTTCCGGGTTTCGGGACATAGTCTTGGGGTTGTCGGGGGTTCATGTGGCGGGTTTGGGATCTAGTCTCGGGGGGGTCGTGGGTCGGGTGGCGGGTTTGGGGACAGAATCTCGGGGGGGTCGGCGGGGGTCGGGTGGCGGGTTTGCGGACATAGTCTCGGTGGGCGGGAAGGTCGGGGGTCGGGTGCCGGGTTTGGGGACATATTCATGGGGGGGGGGGGGTCGGGGGTCGGGTGGCGCGTTTGGGGACATAGTTTCGGGGGGGGTCGGGGGGGGGTCGGGGTACGGGTGGCGAGTTTGGGGACATAGTCTTGGTGGGTTTCGGGGGGGTCGGTGGTCTGGGTGGCGGGTTTAGGGACAGAGTCTCGCGGGGTTCGGGGGTGTCGGGGGACGGGGTGGCGGGTTTGGGGACATAGTCTTGGGGCTGTCGGGGGGGGTCAGGCGTCGTGGATCGGGGTGGCGGGTTTGGGGACATAGCCTCGGGAATGTTCGGGGGGGTTGGGAGTCGGGGTGGCGGGTTTGGGGACATAGTCTCGGAGGGGTCGGGGGGGTCGTGGGTTGGGTGGCGTGTTTGGGGACTTAGTCTCGGTGGGGTCAGGGGGTCGCGGGTCGGCTGGGGTGTCGGGGTCGGGTGGCGGGTTTGGGGACAGAGTCTCGGGGGGGTTCGGTGGGGTCAGGAGTCGGGTGGCTGGTTTGGGGACATAGTCTCGGGGTGTCGGGGGGGTCGTGTGTCGGGTGGTGGGTTTGGGGACTTAGTCTCAGGGGGGTCAAGGCGTTGGGTTTCGGGGTGGCGGGTTTGGGGACATAGTTTCGGGGTGGGTCGGGGGTCAGGTGGCGGGTTTGGGGACATAGTCTCGGGGGGGTCGGGGTGGCGGGTTTGAGTCATAGACTCGGGGGTGTCGGAGGGGTCGGGGGTCGGGTGGTGGGTTTAGGGACATAGTCTCGGTGGGTTTCGGTGGGGTCGGTGCTCGGGTGGCGGGTTTAGGGACAGAGTCTCGGGGGGGTCTGGGGGTTCGGGGGTCGGGTGGCGGGTTTGGGGACATAGTCTAGGGGGTGTCGTGGAGGTCGGGGGTCGGGGTGGCGGGTTTGGGGACATAGTCTCGGGGTGGGTCGGGGGTCGGGTGGCGGGTTTGGGGACATAGTCTCGGGGGGGGTCGGGGGTCGGTTGGCTGGTTTGGGACATAGTCTTGGGGGGTTTGGGGGGGTCGGGGGTCGGGTGGCGGGTTTGGGGACATAGTCCTCAGGGGTGTCGGGGGGGTCGTGTGTCGGTTGGTGCATTTGGGGACTTAGTCTCAGGGGGGTCAAGGGGTCGGGGTGTCGGGTGGTGGGTTTGGGGACAGTCTCAGGGTGGGTCGGGGGTCAGGTGGCGGGTTTGGGGACATAGTCTCGGGGGGGTCGGGTGGCGGGTTTGAGTCATAGACTCGGGGGTGTCGGAGGGGTCGGGGGTCAGGTGGCGGGTTTAGGGACAGAGTCTCGGGAGGGTTGGGGGTGTTCGGGGGTCGGGGTGGCGGGTTTGGGGGACATAGACTCGGGGTGGGTCGGGGGTCGGGTGGCGGGTTTGGGGACATAGTCTCGGGGGGGGTCGGGGGTCGGGTGGCGGGTTTGGGACATAGTCTCGGGGGGTTCGGGGGGGGTCGGGGGTCGGGGTGGCGGGTTTGGGGACATAGTCTCGGTGGGGTCGGCGGGGTCGGATGGCGGGTTTGGGGACTTAGTGTCGGGTGTGTCGGGGGGGACGGGGGTCGGGTGTCGGGTGGCGGGTTTGGGGACATAGTCTCGGGGGGGGTCGGGGGGGTCGGGTGGCGGGTTTGAGGACATAGTCTCGGGGAGGTCGGGGGGTCGGGGGTGGCGGGTTTGGGGACATAGTCTCGGGGAGGTCGGGGGGTCGGGTGGCGGGTTTGGGGACATAGCCTCGGGGTGGGTCGGGGGGGTCAGGGGTCGGGTGGCGGGTTAGGGGACATAGACTCGGGGGGCTCGGGGGGACAGGAGTCGGGTGGCGGGTTTGGGGACATAGACTCAGGGGGGTCGGGGGGATCGGTGGTCGGGTGGCGGGTTTAGTGCCATAGTCTCGGGCGGGGTCCAGGTTCGGGTGGCGGGTTTAGGGACAGAGTCTCGGGGGGGTTGGGGTCTTCGGGGGTCGGGTGGCGGGTTTGGGGACATAGTCTCGGGGTGGGTCGGGGGGTCGGGTGGCGGGTTTGGGGACATAGTCTCGGGGGGGGTCGGGGGTCGGGTTTGGGACATAGTCTCGGGGGGTTCGGGGGTGTCGGGGGTCGGGTGGCGGGTTTGGGGACATAGTCTCGGGGGGGGTCGGGGGGTCGGGTGGCGGGTTTGGGGACATAGTCTCGGGGAGGTCGGGGGGTCGGGTGGCGGGTTTGGGGACATAGTCTCGGGGTGGGTCGGGGGGGTCAGGGGTCGGGTGGCGGGGTTTGGGACATAGTCTCGGGGGGTTCGGGGGGTCGGGGGTCGGGTGGTGGGTTTGGGGACATAGTCTCGGGGGGTTCGGGGGGGTCGGGTGGAGGGTTTGGGGACATAGACTCGGGGGGGTCGGGGGGATCGGTGGTCGGGGGTGGCGGGTTTAGTGCCATAGTCACGGGTGGGGTCGGGGGGGGTCAGGGGTCGGGTGGCGAGTTTGGGGACATAGTCTCTGGGTGGGTCGGTGTCAGGTGGCGGGTTTGGGGACATAGTTTCGGGGGTTCGGGGGGGTCGGGTGGCCGTATTGGGGACATAGTCTCGGGGGGTGTCGGGAGTCGGGTGGCGGGTTTGGGGAAACAGTCTCGGCGGGGTTGGGTGGCGGGTTTGGGGACATAGACACAGGGGTGTCGGAGGGGGTCAGGGGTCGGGTGGCGGGTTTAGGGACAGAGTCTCGGGGGGGTCGGGGGGTTCGGGGGTCGGGTGGCTTGTTTGGGGACATAGTCTCGGGGTGGGTCGGGGTTCGGGTGGCGGGTTTTGGGACATAGTGTCGGCAGTGTTGGGGGGGTAGGGGGTCGGGGTGGCAGGTTTGGGGACACAGTCTCGGGATGGGTCGGGCGTCGGGTGGCGGGTTTGGGGACATAATCACGGGGGGGTCGGGGGCAGGGGGTCGGGGTGACGGGTTTGGGGACATAGTCTCGGGGGGGTCTGGGGGCGTGTTTGGGGACATAGTCTCGGTCGGTTTCGGTGGTGTCGGTGGTCGGGTGGTCGGGTGGTGGGTTCAGGGACAGAGTCTCGGGGGGGTCAGGGAGGGTCGGGGGTAGCGTGGCGTGTTTGAGGACATAGTCACGGGGTGGTCGGGGATCGGGGGTCGGGTGGCGGGTTTGGGGACATAGTCTCGGGGGTGTCAGGGGTGTCGGGGGTCGGGAGCCGGGTTTGGGGACATAGTCTGGGGGGGGGGGGGGTCGGGCGTGTCGGGGTCGGGTGGCGGATTTGGGGACATAGTCTGGGGGGGGGGTCGGGGGTGTCGGGGTCGGGTGGCGGATTTGGGGACATAGTCTCGGTGGTTTTCGGGGGGGCCAGTGGTCGGGTGGCGGGTTTAGGGACAGAGTCTCGGGGGGGTCTGGGGGTTCGGGGGGTCGGGTGGCGGGTTTGGGGACATAGTCTAGGGGGTGTCGTGGAGGTCGGGGGTCGGGGGTGGCGGGTTTGGGGACATAGTCTCGGGGTGGGTCGGGGGGTCGGGGTGGCGGGTTTGGGGACATAGACTCGGGGGGGTCAGGGGTCGGTTGGCTGGTTTGGGACATAGTCTTGGGGGGTTTGGGGGGGTCGGGGGTCGGGTGGCGGGTTTGGGGACATAGTCTCAGGGGTGTCGGGGGGTCGTGTGTCGGTTGGTGCATTTGGGGACTTAGTCTCAGGGGGGTCAAGGGGTCGGGTGTCGGGTGGTGGGTTTGGGGACAGTCTCAGGGTGGGTCGGGGGTCAGGTGGCGGGTTTGGGGACATAGTCTCGGGGGGGGTCGGGTGGCGGGTTTGAGTCATAGACTCGGGGGTGTCGGAGGGGTCGGGGGTCAGGGTGGCGGGTTTAGGGACAGAGTCTCGGGAGGGTTGGGGTGTTCGGGGGTCGGGTGGCGGGTTTGGGGACATAGACTCGGGGTGGGTCGGGGGTCGGGTGGCGGGTTTGGGGACATAGTCTCGGGGGGGTCGGGGGTCGGGTGGCGGGTTTGGGACATAGTCTCGGGGGGTTCGGGGGGGTCGGGGGTCGGGTGGCGGGTTTGGGGACATAGTCTCGGTGGGGTCGGCGGGGTCGGATGGCGGGTTTGGGGACTTAGTGTCGGGTGTGTCGGGGGGGACGGGGGTCGGGTGTCGGGTGGCGGGTTTGGGGACATAGTCTCGGGGGGGGTCGGGGGGGTCGGGTGGCGGGTTTGAGGACATAGTCTCGGGGAGGTCGGGGGGTCGGGTGGCGGGTTTGGGGACATAGTCTCGGGGAGGTCGGGGGTCGGGTGGCGGGTTTGGGGACATAGCCTCGGGGTGGGTCGGGGGGGTCAGGGGGTCGGGTGGCGGGTTAGGGGACATAGACTCGGGGGGCTCGGGGGGACAGGAGTCGGGTGGCGGGTTTGGGGACATAGACTCAGGGGGGTCGGGGGGATCGGTGGTCGGGTGGCGGGTTTAGTGCCATAGTCTCGGGCGGGTCCAGGTTCGGGTGGCGGGTTTAGGGACAGAGTCTCGGGGGGGTTGGGGTCTTCGGGGGTCGGGTGGCGGGTTTGGGGACATAGTCTCGGGGTGGGTCGGGGGTCGGGTGGCGGGTTTGGGGACATAGTCTCGGGGGGGTCGGGGGTCGGGTTTGGGACATAGTCTCGGGGGGTTCGGGGGTGTCGGGGGTCGGGTGGCGGGTTTGGGGACATAGTCTCGGGGGGGGTCGGGGGGTCGGGTGGCGGGTTTGGGGACATAGTCTCGGGGAGGTCGGGGGTCGGGGTGGCGGGTTTGGGGACATAGTCTCGGGGTGGGTCGGGGGGGTCAGGGGTCGGGTGGCGGTTTGGGACATAGTCTCGGGGGGTTCGGGGGGTCGGGGGTCGGGTGGTGGGTTTGGGGACATAGTCTCGGGGGGTTCGGGGGGGTCGGGTGGAGGGTTTGGGGACATAGACTCGGGGGGGTCGGGGGGATCGGTGGTCGGGTGGCGGGTTTAGTGCCATAGTCACGGGTGGGTCGGGGGGGTCAGGGGTCGGGTGGCGAGTTTGGGGACATAGTCTCTGGGTGGGTCGGTGTCAGGTGGCGGGTTTGGGGACATAGTTTCGGGGGTTCGGGGGGGTCGGGTGGCCGTATTGGGGACATAGTCTCGGGGGGTGTCGGGAGTCGGGTGGCGGGTTTGGGGAAACAGTCTCGGCGGGGTTGGGTGGCGGGTTTGGGGACATAGACACAGGGGTGTCGGAGGGGTCAGGGGTCGGGGTGGCGGGTTTAGGGACAGAGTCTCGGGGGGGTCGGGGGGTTCGGGGGTCGGGTGGCTTGTTTGGGGGACATAGTCTCGGGGTGGGGTCGGGGTTCGGGTGGCGGGTTTTGGGACATAGTGTCGGCAGTGTTGGTGGGGTAGGGGGTCGGGTGGCAGGTTTGGGGACACAGTCTCGGGATGGGTCGGGCGTCGGGTGGCGGGTTTGGGGACATAATCACGGGGGGGTCGGGGGCAGGGGGGTCGGGTGACGGGTTTGGGGACATAGTCTCGGGGGGGGTCTGGGGGCGTGTTTGGGGACATAGTCTCGGTCGGTTTCGGTGGTGTCGTTGGTCGGGTGGTCGGGTGGTGGGTTTAGGGACAGAGTCTCGGGGGGTCAGGAGGGTCGGGGGTAGCGTGGCGGGTTTGAGGACATAGTCACGGGGTGGTCAGGGATCGGGGGTCGGGTGGCGGGTTTGGGGACATAGTCTCGGGGGTGTCAGAGGTGTCGGGGGTCGGGAGCCGGGTTTGGGGGACATAGTCTGGGGGGGGGGGGGTCGGGCGTGTCGGGGTCGGGTGGCGGATTTGGGGGACATAGTCTGGGGGGGGGGTCGGGGGGTGTCGGGGTCGGGTGGCGGATTTGGGGACATAGTCTCGGTGGTTTTCGGGGGGGCCAGTGGTCGGGTGGCGGGTTTAGGGACAGAGTCTCAGGGTGGGTCGGGGGGGTTGGGGGTCGGGTTTCGGGTGGCGGGTTTGGGGTCATAGTCTCGGGTGGAGTCGGGGGTGTCGGGGGTCGGGTGGCGGGTTTAGGGACATAGTCTCGGGGGGTCTGCTGGCATGTTTGGGGACATAGTCTCGGGGGGGTCAGGGGTCGGGTGGCGGGTTTGGGGACATAGTTTTGGGGTGGATCGGGGTGGTCGGCAGTCGGGTGGCGGATTTGGGGACGTTGTCTCGGGGGGGTTCGGAGGGGTCAGGAGTCGGGTGGCTGGTTTGGGGACATGGTCGTGGGTCGGGTGGTAGGTTTGGGGACATAGTC
>JANJGN010003672.1:0-41813 GCA_026770705.1 Isurus oxyrinchus | reverse complement strand
CTCTGGATCGCTCCCCCTCTCTCTCTGGATCGCTCCCCCTCTCTCTCTGGATCGCTCCCCCTCTCTCTCTGGATCGCTCCCCCTCTCTCTCTGGATCGCTCCCCCTCTCTCTCTGGATCGCTCCCCCTCTCTCTCTGGATCGCTCCCCCTCTCTCTCTGGATCGCTCCCCCTCTCTCTCTGGATCGCTCCCCCTCTCTCTCTGGATCGCTCCCCCTCTCTCTCTGGATCGCTCCCCCTCTCTCTCTGGATCGCTCCCCCCTCTCTCTCTGGATCGCTCCCCCTCTCTCTCTGGATCGCTCCCCCTCTCTCTCTGGATCGCTCCCCCTCTCTCTCTGGATCGCTCCCCCTCTCTCTCTGGATCGCTCCCCCTCTCTCTCTGGATCGCTCCCTCTCTCTCTCTGGATCGCTCCCTCTCTCTCTCTGGATCGCTCCCTCTCTCTCTCTGGATCGCTCCCTCTCTCTCTCTGGATCGCTCCCTCTCTCTCTATCACTCTGGATCGCTCCCTCTATCACTCTGGATCGCTCCCTCTATCACTCTGGATCTCTCTCTCTGGATCTGTTTCTCTCTTTCCATCTGGATCTACTACTCTACCTCTCTGATTTTTTTCTCTCTCTCTGATTTTCTGTTTCTTTCTCTCTCTCTGGATTTCTTTCTCTCTCTCTCTTCATATCTATATCTGGATCTGTCTCTTCTTCTCTCTGACTCAGTCTCACTCTATCTCACGCTGCATCTCTCTCTCAGTCTCTCTCTGGATCGCTCTCTTCTCTCTCTCTGGATCTGTCTGTTCTCTCTCTCTCTCTCTCTCTGAATCTCTCTCTCTCTCTCTCTGGATCTCTCCCTATCTCTCTCCACTCTCCAGATTGCTGTCCCTCCCTGTCTTTCTCCTCGTCGATCTCTCTCTGGATCTCTCTATCTCTTTCTATCTATCTGGCTCTCTCTCTCTCTCTCTCTGGAACGCGATCTCTCTCTCTCTCTCTCTGGATCTCGCTCTCTATCCCCTCTCTTTGTCTCTGGATGTCTCACACACTCTCTCTCTGAATCTCTTTCTTGATCTCTCTCTCACACATCCTACATCTCTCTCTCTACCGCTATCTTGATCTCCATCTCGATCTCTGGATATCTCTCTCCCTTGATCTTCACACTGTCTTGCTCTCAATCTCTTTCTGGATATATCTCTGTTTCTCTCTCTGTATCTCTCTCTCTGGAACTTCTCTCTGTCTCTGGAGATCTCTCCCTCTGGACCTCTCCCTTTCTTGCTCCTGTCACTGGACCTCTCTCTCCCTCTCTCTGGATCTCTCTCTCTCTCACACTATCTCTCTTTCTCACTCTTTTCTCTCTCCCTCTCTCTTTTTGTATCTCTCTGCATTCAACTCTCTCTCTCTCTGGATCTCATTCTCTCTCTTTGGAACTGTGTATCTGTCTCTCTCTGTCTCTCTCTCTCTGGGTCTCTCTCCCTCTGGATCTATCTAGATCTATCTTTCTCTCTCAAGGATCTCTCTCTCTCTCTCTCCCCCTCTCTGGATCACTCTCTGGATCTCTCTCTCTGAATCCGCCACCCCCGTCCCTCTTTCTCTCTCTCTCTCTCTGAATTTCTCTCTCTCTGGACCTCTCTCTCTCCCTATGGATCACTCTCTTTATCTCTCCCTCTCTCTCTGGATCTCTCTCTCTCTCTGAATACCTCTCTCTCTCTGGATCTCTCGCTCACTCCTTCTCTCTGGATATTTCACTCCCTCTCTCTCTGGATCACTCTCTTTCTCTCTCTCTCTCTCCCCCTATGTCTCTGTCTCTCACCCTGGATCTCTTTCTCTCCCTGCCTCTATCTGGATCTCCATCTCTATCTCTGGATATCTCTTGCTCTCTCTTTGTATCTCCCCCCCTCTCTCTCTCTCTGGAGCTCTGTTTTTCTTGCTCCTCTCTGGACGTCGCTCTCACTCTCTCTGGATCTCTCTCCCTCTATCTCTTTTCCTATCGCTGTGCATTCCACTCTCTCTCTCTCTCTCTCTTTCTGGATCTCACACTCTCTCTCTTTGGAACTCTCTATCTTTCTCTGCCTTTCTGGATATCTCTCTCTTTCCCTGGACCTATCTACACATCTCTCTGGATTTATCTATCTTTCTCTCTCAAGAGTCTCCCTCTTTCTCTCTGGAAGTGTCTCACTCTACCCGGATCTCTCCCTAGATCTCACTCTCTCTCTGGATCCGCCCACACAACCCCCCTCTCTCTCTGCCTCGATCTGGATCTCCATCTCTATCTCTGGATCTCTCTCTCTCGCTCTCTGGATCTCTTTCTGGATCTCTCTCTCTCTCTCTGGACCTCTCTCTTTCTTGCCCCTCTCACTGGGCCTCTCTCTCCCTCTCTGTGGATCTCTCTCTCTCACCCTCTCTCGCGATCTCTCTTCCTCTCATTCTTTTTGTATCTATTCCTCTCTTGCTGGCGCTCTCTCTGGATCTCTCTCACTTTCTCTTTAACTCTCTGGACTTTCTCTCTATCTCTCTCACTCTCTGTATCGCTATTTCTGGATCTCTCTCTTTCTGGATCTCTCTCTCTTTCCGGATATCTCTCTCTCTCTTTCTCGATCTCTCTTTCTCTCTTTTTGGATCTCTCTCTCTTTTTCTGGATATATCTGTCTTCCTCTCTCTGGATCACTCTCTCATTGTCTTGATCTCTCACAATCTCTCTCTCTCTCCTTATCACTCTCTCTACATGTCTCGCACTGCATCCGTCTCTCTCTGGGTCTCTTTCTCTCTCTCTGGATCTCTCTATCTGGATCACACACTCTATATCTCCGGGTCTCTTTGAACCTCTCACTCACTCTCACTGGATCTTTTGCTCTCTCTCTCTGGATCGCTCCCTCTCTCTCTCTGGATCGCTCCCTCTCTATCTCTGGATCGCTCCCCCTCTATCTCTGGATCGCTCCCCTTCTCTCTCTGGATCGCTCCCCCTCTCTCTCTGCATCGCTCCCTCTCTCTCTCCGGATCGCTCCCTCTCTCTCTCCGGATCGCTCCCTCTCTCTCTCCGGATCGCTCCCTCTCTCTCTCCGGATCGCTCCCTCTCTCTCTCTGGATCGCTCCATCTCTCTCTCTGGATCGCTCCCTCTCTCTCTCTGGATCGCTCCCTCTCTCTCTCTCTGGATCGCTCCCTCTCTCTGTCTCTGGATCGCTCCCTCTTTGGATCGCTCCCTCTCTCTCTCTGGATCGCTCCCCCTCTATCTCTGGATCGCTCCCTCTCTCTCTCTGGATCGCTCCCTCTCTCTCTCTGGATCGCTCCCTCTCTCTCTCTGGATCGCTCCCTCTCTCTCTCTGGATCGCTCACTCTCTCTCTCTGGATCGCTCCCACTCTCTCTCTGGATTGCTCACGCTGCCTGGAGTCTCTCTCTCTCTCTCTCTGCCTGGAGTCTCTCTCTCTCTCTGCCTGGAGTCTCTCTCTCTCTCTGCCTGGAGTCTCTCTCTCTCTCTGCCTGGAGTCTCTCTCTCTCTCTGCCTGGAGTGTCTCTCTCTCTCTGCGCGGAGTCTCTCTCTCTCTCTGCCCGGAGTCTCTCTCTCTCTCTGCCCGGAGTCTCTCTCTCTCTCTGCCTGGAGTCTCTCTCTCTCTCTGCCTGGAGTCTCTCTCTCTCTCTCTCTGCCTGGACTCTCTCTCTCTGCTGGAGTCTCTCTCTCTCTCTCTCTGCCTGGACTCTCTCTCTCTGCTGGAGTCTCTCTCTCTCTCTGCCTGGAGTCTCTCTCTCTCTCTGCCTGGAGTCTCTCTCTCTCTCTGCCTGGAGTCTCTCTCTCTCTCTGCCTGGAGTCTCTCTCTCTCTCTGCCTGGAGTCTCTCTCTCTCTCTGCCTGGAGTCTCTCTCTCTCTCTCTCTGCCTGGACTCTCTCTCTCTGCTGGAGTCTCTCTCTCTCTCTGCCTGGAGTCTCTCTCTCTCTCTGCCTGGAGTCTCTCTCTCTCTCTGCCTGGAGTCTCTCTCTCTCTCTGCCTGGAGTCTCTCTCTCTCTCTGCCTGGAGTCTCTCTCTCTCTCTGCCTGGAGTCTCTCTCTCTCTCTCTCTGCCTGGAGTCTCTCTCTCTCTCTCTCTGCCTGGACTCTCTCTCTCTCTCTCTCTGCCTGGACTCTCTCTCTCTGCTGGAGTCTCTCTCTCTCTCTGCCTGGAGTCTCTCTCTCTCTCTGCCTGGAGTCTCTCTCTCTCTCTGCCTGGAGTCTCTCTCTCTCTCTGCCTGGAGTCTCTCTCTCTCTCTGCCTGGAGTCTCTCTCTCTCTCTGCCTGGAGTCTCTCTCTCTCTCTGCCTGGAGTCTCTCTCTCTCTCTGCCTGGAGTCTCTCTCTCTCTCTGCCTGGAGTCTCTCTCTCTCTCTGCCTGGAGTCTCTCTCTCTCTCTGCCTGGAGTCTCTCTCTCTCTCTGCCTGGAGTCTCTCTCTCTCTCTGCCTGGAGTCTCTCTCTCTCTCTGCCTGGAGTCTCTCTCTCTCTCTGCCTGGAGTCCCTCTCTCTCTCTGCCTGGAGTCTCTCTCTCTCTCTGCCTGGAGTCTCTCTCTCTCTCTGCCTGGAGTCTCTCTCTCTCTCTGCCTGGAGTCTCTCTCTCTCTCTGCCTGGAGTCTCTCTCTCTCTCTGCCTGGAGTCTCTCTCTCTCTCTGCCTGGAGTCTCTCTCTCTCTCTGCCTGGAGTCTCTCTCTCTCTCTGCCTGGAGTCTATCTCTCTCTCTGCCTGGAGTCTCTCTCTCTCTCTGCCTGGAGTCTCTCTCTCTCTCTGCCTGGAGTCTCTCTCTCTCTCTGCCTGGAGTCTCTCTCTCTCTCTGCCTGGAGTCTCTCTCTATCTCTGCCTGGAGTCTCTCTCTATCTCTGCCTGGAGTCTCTCTCTGCCTGGAGTCTCTCTCTCTCTCTCTGCCTGGAGTCTCTCTCTCTCTCTGCCTGGAGTCTCTGTCTCTGTCTCTCTCTGCCTGGACTCTCCCTCTCTGCAGGAGTCTCTCTCTCTCTCTGCCTGGAGTCTCTCTCTCTCTCTGCCTGGAGTCTCTCTCTCTCTCTGCCTGGAGTCTCTCTCTCTCTCTGCCTGGAGTCTCTCTCTCTCTCTGCCTGGAGTCTCTCTCTCTCTCTCTGCCTGGAGTCTCTCTCTCTCTCTCTCTGCCTGGAGTCTCTCTCTCTCTCTGCCTGGAGTCTCTCTCTCTCTCTGCCTGGAGTCTCTCTCTCTCTCTGCCTGGAGTCTCTCTCTCTCTCTGCCTGGAGTCTCTCTCTCTCTCTGCCTGGAGTCTCTCTCTCTCTCTGCCTGGAGTCTCTCTCTCTCTCTGCCTGGAGTCTCTCTCTCTCTCTCTCTGCCTGGAGTCTCTCTCTCTCTCTCTCTGCCTGGAGTCTCTCTCTCTCTCTGCCTGGAGTCTCTCTCTCTCTCTGCCTGGAGTCTCTCTCTATCTCTGCCTGGAGTCTCTCTCTATCTCTGCCTGGAGTCTCTATCTCTGCCTGGAGTCTCTCTCTGCCTGGAGTCTCTCTCTGCCTGGAGTCTCTCTCTCTCTCTCTGCCTGGAGTCTCTCTCTCTCTCTGCCTGGAGTCTCTGTCTCTGTCTCTCTCTGCCTGGACTCTCCCTCTCTGCTGGAGTCTCTCTCTCTCTCTGCCTGGAGTCTCTCTCTCTCTCTGCCTGGAGTCTCTCTCTCTCTCTGCCTGGAGTCTCTCTCTCTCTTTGCCTGGAGTCTCTCTCTCTCTCTGCCTGGAGTCTCTCTCTCTCTCTGCCTGGAGTCTCTCTCTCTCTCTGCCTGGAGTCTCTCTCTCTCTCTGCCTGGAGTCTCTCTCTCTCTCTGCCTGGAGTCTCTCTCTCTCTCTGCCTGGAGTCTCTCTCTCTCTCTGCCTGGAGTCTCTCTCTCTCTCTGCCTGGAGTCTCTCTCTCTCTCTGCCTGGAGTCTCTCTCTCTCTCTGCCTGGAGTCTCTCTCTCTCTCTGCCTGGAGTCTCTCTCTCTCTCTGCCTGGAGTCTCTCTCTCTCTCTGCCTGGAGTCTCTCTCTCTCTCTGCCTGGAGTCTCTCTCTCTCTCTGCCTGGAGTCTCTCTCTCTCTCTGCCTGGAGTCTCTCTCTCTCTCTGCCTGGAGTCTCTCTCTCTCTCTGCCTGGAGTCTCTCTCTCTCTCTGCCTGGAGTCTCTCTCTCTCTCTGCCTGGAGTCTCTCTCTCTCTCTGCCTGGAGTCTCTCTCTCTCTCTGCCTGGAGTCTCTCTCTCTCTCTGCCTGGAGTCTCTCTCTCTCTCTGCCTGGAGTCTCTCTCTCTCTCTGCCTGGAGTCTCTCTCTCTCTCTGCCTGGAGTCTCTCTCTCTCTCTGCCTGGAGTCTCTCTCTCTCTCTGCCTGGAGTCTCTCTCTCTCTCTGCCTGGAGTCTCTCTCTCTCTCTGCCTGGAGTCTCTCTCTCTCTCTGCCTGGAGTCTCTCTCTCTCTCTGCCTGGAGTCTCTCTCTCTCTCTGCCTGGAGTCTCTCTCTCTCTCTGCCTGGAGTCTCTCTCTCTCTCTGCCTGGAGTCTCTCTCTCTCTCTGCCTGGAGTCTCTCTCTCTCTCTGCCTGGAGTCTCTCTCTCTCTCTGCCTGGAGTCTCTCTCTCTCTCTGCCTGGAGTCTCTCTCTCTCTCTCTGCCTGGAGTCTCTCTCTCTCTCTCTGCCTGGAGTCTCTCTCTCTCTCTCTGCCTGGAGTCTCTCTCTCTCTCTGCCTGGAGTCTCTCTCTCTCTCTGCCTGGAGTCTCTCTCTCTCTCTGCCTGGAGTCTCTCTCTCTCTCTGCCTGGAGTCTCTCTCTCTCTCTGCCTGGAGTCTCTCTCTCTCTCTGCCTGGAGTCTCTCTCTCTCTCTGCCTGGAGTCTCTCTCTCTCTCTGCCTGGAGTCTCTCTCTCTCTCTGCCTGGAGTCTCTCTCTGCCTGGAGTCTCTCTCTGCCTGGAGTCTCTCTCTCTCTCTGCCTGGAGTCTCTGTCCCTCTCTGCCTGGAGTCTCTCTCCCTCTCTGCCTGGAGTCTCTCTCTCTCTCTGCCTGGAGTCTCTCTCTCTCTCTGCCTGGAGTCTCTCTCTCTCTCTGCCTGGAGTCTCTCTCTGCCTGGAGTCTCTCTCTCTCTCTCTGCCTGGACTCTCTCTCTCTCTGCTGGAGTCTCTCGCTCTCTCTCTTCCTGGAGTCTCTCGCTCTCTCTCTGCCTGGCGTCTCTCGCACTCTCTCTGTCCGGCGTCTCTCGCTCTCTCTGCCCGGCGTCTCTCGCTCTCTCTGCCCGGCGTCTCTCGCTCTCTCTGCTGGAGTCTCTCTCTCTCTCTGCTGGAGTCTCTCTCTGCCTGGAGTCTCTGTCTCTGTCTCTCTCTGCCTGGAGTCTCTCTCTCTCTGCTGGAGTCTCTCTCTCTCTCAGCTTGGAGTCCCTCTCTCTCTCAGCTTGGAGTCCCTCTCTCTCTCTCTCTGCCTGGAGTCTCTCTCTGCCTGGAGTCTCTCTCTGCCTGGAGTCTCTCTCTGCCTGGAGTCTCTCTCTGCCTGGAGTCTCTATCTCTCTCTCTGCCTGGAGTCTCTCTCTCTGCCTGGAGTCTCTCTCTCTGCCTGGAGTCTCTCTCTCTGCCTGGAGTCTCTCTCTCTCTCTCTGCCTGGAGTCTCTCTCTCTCTGCCTGGAGTCTCCCTCTCTTTCTCTCCCTGGAGTCTCTCTCTCTCTCTGCCTGGAGTCTCTCTCTCTCTCTGCCTGGAGTCTCTCTCTCTCTCTGCCTGGAGTCTCTCTCTCTCTCTGCCTGGAGTCTCTCTCTCTCTCTGCCTGGAGTCTCTCTCTCTCTCTGCCTGGAGTCTCTCTCTCTCTCTGCCTGGAGTCTCTCTCTCTCTCTGCCTGGAGTCTCTCTCTCTCTCTGCCTGGAGTCTCTCTCTCTCTCTGCCTGGAGTCTCTCTCTCTCTCTGCCTGGAGTCTCTCACTCTCTCTGCCTGGAGTCTCTCTCTCTCTCTGCCTGGAGTCTCTCTCTCTCTCTGCCTGGAGTCTCTCTCTCTCTCTGCCTGGAGTCTCTCTCTCTCTCTGCCTGGAGTCTCTCTCTCTCTCTGCCTGGAGTCTCTCTCTCTCTCTGCCTGGAGTCTCTCTCTCTCTCTGCCTGGAGTCTCTCTCTCTCTCTGCCTGGAGTCTCTCTCTCTCTCTGCCTGGAGTCTCTCTCTCTCTCTGCCTGGAGTCTCTCTCTCTCTCTGCCTGGAGTCTCTCTCTCTCTCTGCCTGGAGTCTCTCTCTCTCTCTGCCTGGAGTCTCTCTCTCTCTCTGCCTGGAGTCTCTCTCTCTCTCTGCCTGGAGTCTCTCTCTCTCTCTGCCTGGAGTCTCTCTCTCTCTCTGCCTGGAGTCTCTCTCTCTCTCTGCCTGGAGTCTCTCTCTCTCTCTGCCTGGAGTCTCTCTCTCTCTCTCTGCCTGGAGTCTCTCTCTCTCTCTCTGCCTGGAGTCTCTCTCTCTCTCTGCCTGGAGTCTCTCTCTCTCTCTGCCTGGAGTCTCTCTCTCTCTCTGCCTGGAGTCTCTCTCTATCTCTGCCTGGAGTCTCTCTCTCTCTCTGCCTGGAGTCTCTCTCTGCCTGGAGTCTCTCTCTGCCTGGAGTCTCTCTCTCTCTCTGCCTGGAGTCTCGCTCCCTCTCTGCCTGGAGTCTCTCTCCCTCTCTGCCTGGAGTCTCTCTCTCTCTCTGCCTGGAGTCTCTCTCTCTCTCTGCCTGGAGTCTCTCTCTCTCTCTGCCTGGAGTCTCTCTCTGCCTGGAGTCTCTCTCTCTCTCTCTGCCTGGACTCTCTCTCTATCTCTGCCTGGAGTCTCTCTCTCTCTCTGCCTGGAGTCTCTCTCTGCCTGGAGTCTCTCTCTGCCTGGAGTCTCTCTCTCTCTCTGCCTGGAGTCTCGCTCCCTCTCTGCCTGGAGTCTCTCTCCCTCTCTGCCTGGAGTCTCTCTCTCTCTCTGCCTGGAGTCTCTCTCTCTCTCTGCCTGGAGTCTCTCTCTCTCTCTGCCTGGAGTCTCTCTCTGCCTGGAGTCTCTCTCTCTCTCTCTGCCTGGACTCTCTCTCTCTCTGCTGGAGTCTCTCGCTCTCTCTCTTCCTGGAGTCTCTCGCTCTCTCTCTGCCTGGCGTCTCTCGCACTCTCTCTGTCCGGCGTCTCTCGCTCTCTCTGCCCGGCGTCTCTCGCTCTCTCTGCCCGGCGTCTCTCGCTCTCTCTGCTGGAGTCTCTCTCTCTCTCTGCTGGAGTCTCTCTCTGCCTGGAGTCTCTGTCTCTGTCTCTCTCTGCCTGGAGTCTCTCTCTCTCTGCTGGAGTCTCTCTCTCTCTCAGCTTGGAGTCCCTCTCTCTCTCAGCTTGGAGTCCCTCTCTCTCTCTCTCTGCCTGGAGTCTCTCTCTGCCTGGAGTCTCTCTCTGCCTGGAGTCTCTCTCTGCCTGGAGTCTCTCTCTGCCTGGAGTCTCTCTCTGCCTGGAGTCTCTATCTCTCTCTCTGCCTGGAGTCTCTCTCTCTGCCTGGAGTCTCTCTCTCTGCCTGGAGTCTCTCTCTCTCTCTCTGCCTGGAGTCTCTCTCTCTCTGCCTGGAGTCTCCCTCTCTCTTTCTCTCCCTGGAGTCTCTCTCTCTCTCTGCCTGGAGTCTCTATCTCTCTCTGCCTGGAGTCTCTCTCTCTCTCTGCCTGGAGTCTCTCTCTCTCTCTCTCTGCCCGGTGTCTCTCTCTCTCTCTGCCCGGTGTCTCTCTCTCTCTCTGCCCGGAGTCTGTCTCTCTCTCTGCCCGGAGTTTGTCTCTCTCTCTGCACGGAGTCTCTCTCTCTCTCTGCCCGGAGTCTGTCTCTCTCTTTGCCCGGAGTCTGTCTCTCTCTCTGCCTGGAGTCTCTCTCTCTCTCTGCCTGGAGTCTCTCTCTCTCTCTGCCTGGAGTCTCTCACTCTCTCTGCCTGGAGTCTCTCACTCTCTCAGCTTGGAGTCCCTCTCTCTCTCTCTGCCTGGAGTCTCTCTCTGCAAGGAGTCTCTCTCTGCCTGGAGTCTCTCTATGCCTGGAGTCTCTCTCTGCCTGGAGTCTCTCTCTGCCTGGAGTCTCTCTCTCTCTCTGCCTGGAGTCTCTCTCTCTCTCTCTGCCTGGAGTCTCTCTCTCTCTCTCTGCCTGGAGTCTCTCTCTCTCTCTCTGCCTGGAGTCTCTCTCTCTCTCTCTCTGCCTGGAGTCTCTCTCTCTCTCTGCCTGGAGTCTCTCTCTCTCTCTGCCTGGAGTCTCTCTCTCTCTCTGCCTGGAGTCTCTCTCTATCTCTGCCTGGAGTCTCTCTCTCTCTCTGCCTGGAGTCTCTCTCTATCTCTGCCTGGAGTCTCTCTCTCTCTCTGCCTGGAGTCTCTCTCTGCCTGGAGTCTCTCTCTGCCTGGAGTCTCTCTCTGCCTGGAGTCTCTCTCTCTCTCTCTGCCTGGAGTCTCTCTCTCTCTCTGCTTGGAGTCTCTGTCTCTGTCTCTCTCTGCCTGGACTCTCCCTCTCTGCTGGAGTCTCTCTCTCTCTCTGCCTGGAGTCTCTCTCTCTCTCTGCCTGGAGTCTCTCTCTGCAAGGAGTCTCTCTCTGCCTGGAGTCTCTCTATGCCTGGAGTCTCTCTCTGCCTGGAGTCTCTCTCTGCCTGGAGTCTCTCTCTCTCTCTGCCTGGAGTCTCTCTCTCTCTCTCTGCCTGGAGTCTCTCTCTCTCTCTCTGCCTGGAGTCTCTCTCTCTCTCTCTGCCTGGAGTCTCTCTCTCTCTCTCTCTGCCTGGAGTCTCTCTCTCTCTCTGCCTGGAGTCTCTCTCTCTCTCTGCCTGGAGTCTCTCTCTCTCTCTGCCTGGAGTCTCTCTCTATCTCTGCCTGGAGTCTCTCTCTCTCTCTGCCTGGAGTCTCTCTCTATCTCTGCCTGGAGTCTCTCTCTCTCTCTGCCTGGAGTCTCTCTCTGCCTGGAGTCTCTCTCTGCCTGGAGTCTCTCTCTGCCTGGAGTCTCTCTCTCTCTCTCTGCCTGGAGTCTCTCTCTCTCTCTGCTTGGAGTCTCTGTCTCTGTCTCTCTCTGCCTGGACTCTCCCTCTCTGCTGGAGTCTCTCTCTCTCTCTGCCTGGAGTCTCTCTCTCTCTCTGCCTGGAGTCTCTCTCTCTCTCTGCCTGGAGTCTCTCTCTCTCTCTGCCTGGAGTCTCTCTCTCTCTCTGCCTGGAGTCTCTCTCTCTCTCTGCCTGGAGTCTCTCTCTCTCTCTGCCTGGAGTCTCTCTCTCTCTCTGCCTGGAGTCTCTCTCTCTCTCTGCCTGGAGTCTCTCTCTCTCTCTGCCTGGAGTCTCTCTCTCTCTCTGCCTGGAGTCTCTCTCTCTCTCTGCCTGGAGTCTCTCTCTCTCTCTGCCTGGAGTCTCTCTCTCTCTCTGCCTGGAGTCTCTCTCTCTCTCTGCCTGGAGTCTCTCTCTCTCTCTGCCTGGAGTCTCTCTCTCTCTCTCTGCCTGGAGTCTCTCTCTCTCTCTCTGCCTGGAGTCTCTCTCTCTCTCTGCCTGGAGTCTCTCTCTCTCTCTGCCAGGAGTCTCTCTCTCTCTCTGCCCGGAGTCTCTCTCTATCTCTGCCCGGCGTCTCTCGCTCTCTCTGCCCGGTGCCTCTCGCTCTCTCTGCCCGGCGCCTCTCGCTCTCTCTGCCCGGCGTCTCTCGCTCTCTCTGCCCGGCGTCTCTCGCTCGCTCTGCTGGAGTCTCTCGCTCTCTCTGCTGGAGTCTCTCTCTCTCTCAGCTTGGAGTCCCTCTCTCTCTCTCTCTGCCTGGAGTCTCTCTCTGCCTGGAGTCTCTCTCTGCCTGGAGTCTCTATCTCTCTCTCTGCCTGGAGTCTCTCTCTCTGCCTGGAGTCTCTCTCTCTGCCTGGAGTCTCTCTCTCTCTCTCTGCCTGGAGTCTCTCTCTCTCTGCCTGGAGTCTCCCTCTCTCTTTCTCTCCCTGGAGTCTCTCTCTCTCTCTGCCTGGAGTCTCTCTCTCTCTCTGCCTGGAGTCTCTCTCTCTCTCTGCCTGGAGTCTCTCTCTCTCTCTGCCCGGTGTCTCTCTCTCTCTCTCTGCCCGGTGTCTCTCTCTCTCTCTGCCCGGAGTCTGTCTCTCTCTCTGCCCGGAGTTTGTCTCTCTCTCTGCACGGAGTCTCTCTCTCTGCACGGAGTCTGTCTCTCTCTCTGCCCGGAGTCTGTCTCTCTCTCTGCCTGGAGTCTCTCTCTCTCTCTGCCTGGAGTCTCTCTCTCTCTCTGCCTGGAGTCTCTCACTCTCTCAGCTTGGAGTCCCTCTCTCTCTCTGCCTGGAGTCTCTCACTCTCTCAGCTTGGAGTCCCTCTCTCTCTCTCTGCCTGGAGTCTCTCTCTGCAAGGAGTCTCTCTCTGCCTGGAGTCTCTCTCTGCCTGGAGTCTCTCTCTGCCTGGAGTCTCTCTCTGCCTGGAGTCTCTCTCTGCCTGGAGTCTCTCTCTGCCTGGAGTCTCTCTCTGCCTGGAGTCTCTCTCTGCCTGGAGTCTCTCTCTGCCTGGAGTCTCTCTCTGCCTGGAGTCTCTCTCTGCCTGGAGTCTCTCTCTGCCTGGAGTCTCTCTCTGCCTGGAGTCTCTCTCTCTCTCTCTCTCTCTGCCTGGAGTCTCTCTCTCTCTCTATCTCTGCCTGGAGTCTCTCTCTCTCTTTCTCTCCCTGGAGTCTCTCTCTCTCTCTGCCTGGAGTCTCTCTCTCTCTGCCTGGAGTCTCTCTCTCTCTGCCTGGAGTCTCTCTCTCTGCCTGGAGTCTCTCTCTCTCTCTGCCCGGAGTCTCTCTCTCTCTCTGCCCGGAGTCTCTCTCTCTCTCTGCCTGGAGTCTCTCTCTCTCTCTGCCTGGAGTCTTTCTCTCTCTGTGCCTGGAGTCTCTCTCTCTCTCTCTAACTGGAGTCTCTCTCTCTCTCTCTGCCTGGAGTCTCTCTTCTCTCTTTCTCTCTGCCCGGAGTCTCTCTCTCTCTCTGCCCGCAGTCTGTCTCTCTCTCTGCCCGGAGTCTGTCTCTCTCTCTGCCCGGAGTCTGTCTCTCTCTCTGCCCGGAGTCTGTCTCTCTCTCTGCCCGGAGTCTCTCTCTCTCTCTGCCCGGAGTCTCTCTCTCTCTCTGCCCGGAGTCTCTCTCTCTCTCTCTGCCCGTAGTCTCTCTCTCTCTCTGCCCGGAGTCTCTCTCTCACTCTGCCCGGAGTCTCTCTCTCTCTCTGCCCGGAGTCTCTCTCTCTATATGCCCGGAGTCTCTCTCTCTCTCTGCCCGGAGTCTCTCTCTCTCTCTGCCCGGAGTCTCTCTCTCTCTCTGCCCGGAGTCTCTCTCTCTCTCTGCCCGGAGTCTCTCTCTCTCTCTGCCCGGAGTCTCTCTCTCTCTCTGCCCGGAGTCTCTCTCTCTCTCTGCCCGGAGTCTCTCTCTCTCTCTGCCCGGAGTCTCTCTCTCTCTCTGCCCGGAGTCTCTCTCTCTCTCTCTCTCTCTGCCTGGAGTCTCTCTCTCTCCCTGCCAGGAGACTCTCTCTCTCTCTGCCTGGATTCTCAGTCTCTCTCTGCCTGGAGTCTCTCTCTCTCTCTGCTTGGAGTCTTCCTCTCTCTCAGCCTGGAGTCTTACTCACACTCTGCCTGGAGTCTAACTCTCACTCTGCCTGGAGTCTTACTCTCTCTCTGCCTGGAGTCTCTCTCCCTCTCTCTGCCTGGAGTCTCTCTCCCTCTCTCTGCCTGGAGTCTCTCTCCCTCTCTCTGCCTGGAGTCTCTCTCTCTCTGTCTGGAGTCCCTCTCTCTCTCTCTCTCTGCCTGGAGTCTCTCTCTCTCTCTCTCTCTCTCTGCCCGGAGTCTCTCTCTCTCTCTGCCCGGAGTCTCTCTCTCTCTCTGCCAGGAGTCTCTCTCTCTCTCTGCCTGGAGTCTCTCTCTCCCTCTGCCGGGAGTCTCTCTCTCTCTCTGCCTGGAGTCTCTCTCTCTCTCTGCCAGGAGTCTCTCTCTCTCTCTGCCCGGAGTCTCTCTCTCTCTCTGCCCGGAGTCTGACTCTCTCTCTGCCCGGAGTCTGTCTCCCTCTCTGCCCGGATGCTGTCTCCCTCTCTGCCCGGAGTCTCTCTCCCTCTCTGCCCGGAGTCTCTCTCTCCCTCTCTGCCCGGAGTCTCTCCCTGCCCGGAGTCTCTCCCTGCCCGGAGTCTCTCTCTGCCTGGAGTCTCTCTCTGCCCGGAGTCTCTCTCCCTCTCTGCCCGGAGTCTCTCTCTGCCCGGAGTCTCTCTCTCTCTCTCTGCCTGGAGTCTCTCTCTCTCTCTGCCTGGAGTCTCTGTCTCTGTCTCTCTCTGCCTGGACTCTCTCTCTCTGCTGGAGTCTCTCTCTCTCTCTGCCTGGAGTCTCTCTCTCTCTCTGCCTGGAGTCTCTCTCTCTCTCTGCCTGGAGTCTCTCTCTCTCTCTGCCTGGAGTCTCTCTCTCTCTGTGCCTGGAGTCTCTCTCTCTCTCTGCCTGGAGTCTCTCTCTCTCTCTGCCTGGAGTCTCTCTCTCTCTCTGCCTGGAGTCTCTCTCTCTCTCTGCCTGGAGTCTCTCTCTCTCTCTGCCTGGAGTCTCTCTCTCTCTCTGCCTGGAGTCTCTCTCTCTCTCTGCCTGGAGTCTCTCTCTCTCTCTGCCTGGAGTCTCTCTCTCTCTCTGCCTGGAGTCTCTCTCTCTCTCTGCCTGGAGTCTCTCTCTCTCTCTGCCTGGAGTCTCTCTCTCTCTCTGCCTGGAGTCTCTCTCTCTCTCTGCCTGGAGTCTCTCTCTCTCTCTGCCTGGAGTCTCTCTCTCTCTCTGCCTGGAGTCTCTCTCTCTCTCTGCCTGGAGTCTCTCTCTGCCTGGAGTCTCTCTCTCTCTCTCTGCCTGGAGTCTCTGTCTCTGTCTCTGCCTGGAGTCTCTGTCTCTGTCTCTCTCTGCCTGGACTCTCTCTCTCTCTGCTGGAGTCTCTCGCTCTCCCTCTTCCTGGAGTCTCTCGCTTTCTCTCTGCCCGGCGTCTCTCGCACTCTCTCTGCCCGGCGTCTCTCGCTCTCTCTGCCCGGCGTCTCTCGCTCTCTCTGCCCGGCGTCTCTCGCTCTCTCTGCCTGCAGTCTGTCACTCTCTCTGCCTGGAGTCTCTCTCTCTCTCTGCCTGGAGTCTCTCTCTCTCTCTGCTGGAGTCTCTCTCTCTCTCTGCTGGAGTCTCTCTCTGCCTGGAGTCTCTCTCTCTCTCTCTGCCTGGAGTCTCTGTCTCTGTCTCTCTCTGCCTGGAGTCTCTCTCTCTCTGCTGGAGTCTCTCTCTCTCTCAGCCTGGAGTCTCTCTCTCTCTCTGCCTGGAGTCTCCCTCTCTCTCTGCCTGGAGTCTCTCTCTCTCTCTGCCTGGAGTCTCTCTCTCTCTCTGCCTGGAGTCTCTCTCTCTCTCTGCCTGGAGTCTCTCTCTCTCTCTCTGCCTGGAGTCTCTGTCTCTGTCTCTGCCTGGAGTCTCTGTCTCTGTCTCTCTCTGCCTGGACTCTCTCTCTCTCTGCTGGAGTCTCTCGCTCTCCCTCTTCCTGGAGTCTCTCGCTTTCTCTCTGCCCGGCGTCTCTCGCTTTCTCTCTGCCCGGCGTCTCTCGCACTCTCTCTGCCCGGCGTCTCTCGCTCTCTCTGCCCGGCGTCTCTCGCTCTCTCTGCCTGCAGTCTGTCACTCTCTCTGCCTGGAGTCTCTCTCTCTCTCTGCCTGGAGTCTCTCTCTCTCTCTGCCTGGAGTCTCTCTCTCTCTCTGCTGGAGTCTCTCTCTCTCTCTGCTGGAGTCTCTCTCTGCCTGGAGTCTCTCTCTCTCTCTCTGCCTGGAGTCTCTGTCTCTGTCTCTCTCTGCCTGGAGTCTCTCTCTCTCTCTCTGCCTGGAGTCTCTGTCTCTGTCTCTCTCTGCCTGGAGTCTCTCTCTCTCTGCCTGCAGTCTCTCTCTCTCTCAGCTTGGAGTCCCTCTCTCTCTCAGCTTGGAGTCCCTCTCTCTCTCAGCTTGGAGTCCCTCTCTCTCTCAGCTTGGAGTCCCTCTCTCTCTCTCTCTGCCTGGAGTCTCTCTCTGCCTGGAGTCTCTCTCTGCCTGGAGTCTCTCTCTGCCTGGAGTCTCTCTCTGCCTGGAGTCTCTCTCTGCCTGGAGTCTCTCTCTGCCTGGAGTCTCTCTCTGCCTGGAGTCTCTATCTCTCTCTCTGCCTGGAGTCTCTCTCTCTCTCTCTGCCTGGAGTCTCTCTCTCTCTCTCTGCCTGGAGTCTCTCTCTCTCTCTCTGCCTGGAGTCTCTCTCTCTCTCTCTCTGCCTGGAGTCTCTCTCTCTCTGCCTGGAGTCTCCCTCTCTCTTTCTCTCCCTGGAGTCTCTCTCTCTCTCTGCCTGGAGTCTCTCTCTCTCTCTGCCTGGAGTCTCTCTCTCTCTCTGCCTGGAGTCTCTCTCTCTCTCTGCCCGGTGTCTCTCTCTCTCTCTGCCCGGTGTCTCTCTCTCTCTCTGCCCGGAGTCTGTCTCTCTCTCTGCCCGGAGTTTGTCTCTCTCTCTGCACGGAGTCTCTCTCTCTCTCTGCCCGGAGTCTGTCTCTCTCTCTGCCCGGAGTCTCTCTCTCTCTCTGCCTGGAGTCTCTCACTCTCTCAGCTTGGAGTCCCTCTCTCTCTCTCTGCCTGGAGTCTCTCTCTGCCTGGAGTCTGTCTCTGCCTGGAGTCTCTCTCTCTCTCTCTGCCTCGAGTCTCTGTCTGTCTTTCTCTCTGCCTGGAGTCTCTCTCTCTCTCTATCTCTGCCTGGAGTCTCTCTCTCTCTTTCTCTCCCTGGAGTCTCTCTCTCTCTCTGCCTGGAGTCTCTCTCTCTCTCTGCCTGGAGTCTCTCTCTCTGCCTGGAGTCTCTCTCTCTCTCTGCCCGGAGTCTCTCTCTCTCTCTGCCCGGAGTCTCTCTCTCTCTCTGCCCGGAGTCTCTCTCTCTCTCTGCCTGGAGTCTTTCTCTCTCTGTGCCTGGAGTCTCTCTCTCTCTCTCTCTGCCTGGAGTCTCTCTCTCTCTCTCTCTGCCTGGAGTCTCTCTTCTCTCTCTCTCCCTGCCCGGAGTCTCTCTCTCTCTCTGCCCGGAGTCTGTCTCTCTCTCTGCCCGGAGTCTGTCTCTCTCTCTGCCCGGAGTCTGTCTCTCTCTCTGCCCGGAGTCTGTCTCTCTCTCTGCCCGGAGTCTGTCTCTCTCTCTGCCCGGAGTCTGTCTCTCTCTCTGCCCGGAGTCTGTCTCTCTCTCTGCCCGGAGTCTGTCTCTCTCTCTGCCCGGAGTCTGTCTCTCTCTCTGCCCGGAGTCTCTCTCTCTCTCTGCCCGGAGTCTCTCTCTCTCTCTGCCCGGAGTCTCTCTCTCTCTCTGCCCGGAGACTCTCTCTCTCTCTGCCCGGACTCTCTCTCTCTCTCTGCCCGGAGTCTCTCTCTCTCTCTGCCCGGAGTCTCTCTCTCTCTCTGCCCGGTGTCTCTCTCTCTCTCTGCCCGGAGTCTCTCTCTCTCTCTGCCCGGAGTCTCTCTCTCTCTCTGCCCGGAGTCTCTCTCTCTCTCTGCCCGGAGTCTCTCTCTCTCTCTGCCCGGAGTCTCTCTCTCTCTCTGCCCGGAGTCTCTCTCTCTCTCTGCCCGGAGTCTCTCTCTCTCTCTCTCTCTGCCTGGAGTCTCTCTCTCTCTCTCTCTCTCTCTCTCTCTCTCTCTCTCTCTTTCTCTCCTTGGAGTCTCTCTCTCTCTCTGCCCGGAGTCTCTCTCTCTCTCTCTCTCTCTCTCTGCCTGGAGTCTCTCTCTCTCACTCTGCCCGGAGTCTCTCTCTCTCCCTGCCAGGAGACTCTCTCTCTCTCTCTGCCTGGATTCTCAGTCTCTCTCTGCCTGGAGTCTCTCTCTCTCTCTGCTTGGAGTCTTCCTCTCTCTCAGCCTGGAGTCTTACTCACACTCTGCCTGGAGTCTTACTCTCACTCTGCCTGGAGTCTTACTCTCTCTCTGCCTGGAGTATTTCTCTCTCTCTGCCTGGAGTATTTCTCTCTCTATGCCTGGAGTCTCTCTCTCTCTCTGCCTGGAGTCTCTCTCCCTCTCTCTGCCTGGAGTCTCTCTCTCTCTCTCTCTGCATGGAGTCCCTCTCTCTCTCTCTCTCTGCCTGGAGTCTCTCTCTCTCTCTCTCTCTCTCTGCCCGGAGTCTCTCTCTCTCTCTGCCCGGAGTCTCTCTCTCTCTCTGCCCGGAGTCTCTCTCTCCCTCTGCCGGGAGTCTCTCTCTCTCTCTGCCCGGAGTCTCTCTCTCTCTCTGCCCGGAGTCTGACTCTCTCTCTGCCCGGAGTCTGTCTCTCTCTCTGCCTGGAGTCTCTCTCCCTCTCTGCCCGGAGTCTCTCTCCCTCTCTGCCCGGAGTCTCTCTCCCTCTCTGCCCGGAGTCTCTCTCTCACTCTCTGCCCGGAGTCTCTCTCTGCCCGGAGTCTCTCTCTGCCCGGAGTCTCTCTCTGCCCGGAGTCTCTCTCTGCCCGGAGTCCCTCTCTGCCCGGAGTCCCTCTCTGCCCGGAGTCTCTCTCTGCCCGGAGTCTCTCTCTGCCCGGAGTCTCTCTCTGCCCGGAGTCTCTCTCTGCCCGGAGTCTCTCTCTGCCCGGAGTCTCTCTCTGCCCGGAGTCTCTCTCTGCCCGGAGTCTCTCTCTGCCCGGAGTCTCTCTCCCTCTCTGCCCGGAGTCTCTCTCCCTCTCTGCCCGGACTCTCTCTCTCCCTCTCTGCCCGGACTCTCTCTCTGCCCGGAGTCTCTCTCCCTCTCTGCCCGGACTCTCTCTCTGCCCGGAGTCTCTCTCTGCCCGGAGTCTCTCTCTGCCCGGAGTCTCTCTCTGCCCGGAGTCTCTCTCTGCCCGGAGTCTCTCTCTGCCCGGAGTCTCTCTCTGCCCGGAGTCTCTCTCTGCCCGGAGTCTCTCTCTGCCCGGAGTCTCTCTCTGCCCGGAGTCTCTCTCTGCCCGGAGTCTCTCTCTGCCCGGAGTCTCTCTCTGCCCGGAGTCTCTCTCTGCCCGGAGTCTCTCTCTGCCCGGAGTCTCTCTCTGCCCGGAGTCTCTCTCTGCCCGGAGTCTCTCTCTGCCTGGAGTCTCTCTCTCTCTCTGCCTGGAGTCTCTCTCTCTCTCTGCCTGGAGTCTCTCTCTCTCTCTGCCTGGAGTCTCTCTCTCTCTCTGCCCGGTGTCTCTCTCTCTCTCTGCCCGGTGTCTCTCTCTCTCTCTGCCCGGAGTCTGTCTCTCTCTCTGCCCGGAGTCTGTCTCTCTCTCTGCCCGGAGTTTGTCTCTCTCTCTGCACGGAGTCTCTCTCTCTCTCTGCCCGGAGTCTGTCTCTCTCTCTGCCTGGAGTCTCTCTCTCTCTCTGCCTGGAGTCTCTCACTCTCTCAGCTTGGAGTCCCTCTCTCTCTCTCTGCCTGGAGTCTCTCTCTGCCTGGAATCTGTCTTTGCCTGGAGTCTCTCTCTCTCTCTCTGCCTCGAGTCTCTGTCTGTCTTTCTCTCTGCCTGGAGTCTCTCTCTCTCTCTATCTCTGCCTGGAGTCTCTCTCTCTCTTTCTCTCCCTGGAGTCTCTCTCTCTCTCTGCCTGGAGTCTCTCTCTCTCTCTGCCTGGAGTCTCTCTCTCTGCCTGGAGTCTCTCTCTCTCTCTGCCCGGAGTCTCTCTCTCTCTCTGCCCGGAGTCTCTCTCTCTCTCTGCCTGGAGTCTCTCTCTCTCTCTGCCTGGAGTCTTTCTCTCTCTGTGCCTGGAGTCTCTCTCTCTCTCTCTGCCTGGAGTCTCTCTCTCTCTCTCTCTGCCTGGAGTCTCTCTTCTCTCTCTCTCTCTGCCCGGAGTCTCTCTCTCTCTCTGCCCGGAGTCTGTCTCTCTCTCTGCCCGGAGTCTGTCTCTCTCTCTGCCCGGAGTCTCTCTCTCTCTCTGCCCGGTGTCTCTCTCTCTCTCTGCCCGGAGTCTCTCTCTCTCTCTCTGCCCGGAGTCTCTCTCTCTCTCTGCCCGGAGTCTCTCTCTCTCTCTGCCCGGAGTCTCTCTCTCTCTCTGCCCGGAGTCTCTCTCTCTCTCTGCCCGGAGTCTCTCTCTCTCTCTGCCCGGAGTCTCTCTCTCTCTCTGCCCGGAGTCTCTCTCTCTCTCTCTCTCTGCCTGGAGTCTCCCTCTCTCTCTCTCTCTCTCTCTCTTTCTCTCCTTGGAGTCTCTCTCTCTCTCTGCCCGGAGTCTCTCTCTCTCTCTCTGCCTGGAGTCTCTCTCTCTCACTCTGCCCGGAGTCTCTCTCTCTCCCTGCCAGGAGACTCTCTCTCTCTCTCTGCCTGGATTCTCAGTCTCTCTCTGCCTGGAGTCTCTCTCTCTCTCTGCTTGGAGTCTTCCTCTCTCTCAGCCTGGAGTCTTACTCACACTCTGCCTGGAGTCTTACTCTCACTCTGCCTGGAGTCTTACTCTCTCTCTGCCTGGAGTATTTCTCTCTCTCTGCCTGGAGTATTTCTCTCTCTATGCCTGGAGTCTCTCTCTCTCTCTGCCAGGAGTCTCTCTCCCTCTCTCTGCCTGGAGTCTCTCTCTCTCTCTCTCTGCCTGGAGTCCCTCTCTCTCTCTCTCTCTGCCTGGAGTCTCTCTCTCTCTCTCTCTCTCTCTCTCTCTGCCCGGAGTCTCTCTCTCTCTCTGCCCGGAGTCTCTCTCTCTCTCTGCCCGGAGTCTCTCTCTCCCTCTGCCGGGAGTCTCTCTCTCTCTCTGCCTGGAGTCTCTCTCTCTCTCTGCCCGGAGTCTCTCTCTCTCTCTGCCCGGAGTCTGACTCTCTCTCTGCCCGGAGTCTGTCTCTCTATCTGCCCGGAGTCTCTCTCCCTCTCTGCCCGGAGTCTCTCTCCCTCTCTGCCGGGAGTCTCTCTCTCCCTCTCTGCCGGGAGTCTCTCTCTCCCTCTCTGCCCAGAGTCTCTCTCTGCCCGGAGTCTCTCTCTGCCCGGAGTCTCTCTCTGCCCGGAGTCTCTCTCTGCCCGGAGTCTCTCTCTGCCCGGAGTCTCTCTCTGCCCGGAGTCTCTCTCTGCCCGGAGTCTCTCTCTGCCCGGAGTCTCTCTCTGCCCGGAGTCTCTCTCTGCCCGGAGTCTCTCTCTGCCCGGAGTCTCTCTCTGCCCGGAGTCTCTCTCTGCCCGGAGTCTCTCTCTGCCCGGAGTCTCTCTCTGCCCGGAGTCTCTCTCTGCCCGGAGTCTCTCTCTGCCCGGAGTCTCTCTCTGCCCGGAGTCTCTCTCTGCCCGGAGTCTCTCTCCCTCTCTGCCCGGACTCTCTCTCCCTCTCTGCCCGGACTCTCTCTCTCCCTCTCTGCCCGGACTCTCTCTCTGCCCGGAGTCTGCCTCCCTCTCTGCCCGGACTCTGCCTCCCTCTCTGCCCGGACTCTCTCTCTGCCCGGACTCTCTCTCTGCCCGGAGTCTCTCTCTGCCAGGAGTCTCTCTCTGCCCGGAGTCTCTCTCTGCCCGGAGTCTCTCTCTGCCCGGAGTCTCTCTCTGCCCGGAGTCTCTCTCTGCCCGGAGTCTCTCTCTGCCCGGAGTCTCTCTCTGCCCGGAGTCTCTCTCTCTCTCTCTCTCTCTCTCTGCCTGGAGTCTCTCTCTCTCTCTGCCCGCAGTCAGTCACTCTCTCTGCCTGGATTCTCTTTCTCTCTCTGCCTGGAGTCTCTCTCTCTCTCTGCCTGGATTCTTACTCTCTCTCTGCCTGGAGTCTTACTCTCTCTCTGCCTGGAGTCTTACTCTCTCTCTGCCTGGAGTCTTACTCTCTCTCTGCCTGGAGTCTTACTCTCTCTCTGCCTGGAGTCTTACTCTCTCTCTGCCTGGAGTCTTACTCTCTCTCTGCCTGGAGTATTTCTCTCTCTCTGCCTGGAGTATTTCTCTCTCTAGGCCTGGAGTCTCTCTCTCTCTCTCTGCCTGGAGTCTCTCTCTCTCTCTCTCTCTCTCTCTCTGCCTGGAGTCTCTCTCTCTCTCTGCCAGGAGTCTCTCTCTCTTTCTGCTTGGAGTCCCTCTCTGCCTGGAGTCCCTCTCTGCCTGGAGTCCCTCTCTGCCTGGAGTCCCTCTCTGCCTGGAATCTCTCTCTGCCTGGAGTCTCTCTCTCTCTTTCTGCCTGGAGTCTCTGTCTCTCTCTCTCTCTGCCTGGAGTCTCTCTCTCTCTCTGCCTGGAGTCTCTCTCTCTCTCTGCCCGGTGTCTCTCTCTCTCTCTGCCCGGTGTCTCTCTCTCTCTCTGCCCGGAGTCTGTCTCTCTCTCTGCCCGGAGTTTGTCTCTCTCTCTGCACGGAGTCTCTCTCTCTCTCTGCCCGGAGTCTGTCTCTCTCTCTGCCCGGAGTCTCTCTCTCTCTCTGCCTGGAGTCTCTCACTCTCTCAGCTTGGAGTCCCTCTCTCTCTCTCTGCCTGGAGTCTCTCTCTGCCTGGAGTCTGTCTCTGCCTGGAGTCTCTCTCTCTCTCTCTGCCTCGAGTCTCTGTCTGTCTTTCTCTCTGCCTGGAGTCTCTCTCTCTCTCTATCTCTGCCTGGAGTCTCTCTCTCTCTTTCTCTCCCTGGAGTCTCTCTCTCTCTCTGCCTGGAGTCTCTCTCTCTCTCTGCCTGGAGTCTCTCTCTCTGCCTGGAGTCTCTCTCTCTCTCTGCCCGGAGTCTCTCTCTCTCTCTGCCCGGAGTCTCTCTCTCTCTCTGCCTGGAGTCTCTCTTCTCTCTCTCTCCCTGCCCGGAGTCTCTCTCTCTCTCTGCCCGGAGTCTGTCTCTCTCTCTGCCCGGAGTCTGTCTCTCTCTCTGCCCGGAGTCTGTCTCTCTCTCTGCCCGGAGTCTGTCTCTCTCTCTGCCCGGAGTCTGTCTCTCTCTCTGCCCGGAGTCTGTCTCTCTCTCTGCCCGGAGTCTGTCTCTCTCTCTGCCCGGAGTCTCTCTCTCTCTCTGCCCGGAGTCTCTCTCTCTCTCTGCCCGGAGTCTCTCTCTCTCTCTGCCCGGAGTCTCTCTCTCTCTCTGCCCGGAGTCTCTCTCTCTCTCTGCCCGGAGTCTCTCTCTCTCTCTGCCCGGAGTCTCTCTCTCTCTCTGCCCGGTGTCTCTCTCTCTCTCTGCCCGGAGTCTCTCTCTCTCTCTGCCCGGAGTCTCTCTCTCTCTCTGCCCGGAGTCTCTCTCTCTCTCTGCCCGGAGTCTCTATCTCTCTCTGCCCGGAGTCTCTCTCTCTCTCTGCCCGGAGTCTCTCTCTCTCTCTGCCCGGAGTCTCTCTCTCTCTCTGCCCGGAGTCTCTCTCTCTCTCTCTCTCTGCCCGGAGTCTCTCTCTCTCTCTCTCTCTCTCTCTCTCTTTCTCTCCTTGGAGTCTCTCTCTCTCTCTGCCCGGAGTCTCTCTCTCTCTCTCTCTCTCTCTCTGCCTGGAGTCTCTCTCTCTCACTCTGCCCGGAGTCTCTCTCTCTCCCTGCCAGGAGACTCTCTCTCTCTCTCTGCCTGGATTCTCAGTCTCTCTCTGCCTGGAGTCTCTCTCTCTCTCTGCTTGGAGTCTTCCTCTCTCTCAGCCTGGAGTCTTACTCTCACTCTGCCTGGAGTCTTACTCTCTCTCTGCCTGGAGTATTTCTCTCTCTCTGCCTGGAGTATTTCTCTCTCTATGCCTGGAGTCTCTCTCTCTCTCTGCCTGGAGTCTCTCTCCCTCTCTCTGCCTGGAGTCTCTCTCTCTCTCTCTCTGCATGGAGTCCCTCTCTCTCTCTCTCTCTGCCTGGAGTCTCTCTCTCTCTCTCTCTCTCTCTGCCCGGAGTCTCTCTCTCTCTCTGCCCGGAGTCTCTCTCTCTCTCTGCCCGGAGTCTCTCTCTCCCTCTGCCGGGAGTCTCTCTCTCTCTCTGCCCGGAGTCTCTCTCTCTCTCTGCCCGGAGTCTCTCTCTCTCTCTGCCCGGAGTCTGACTCTCTCTCTGCCCGGAGTCTGTCTCTCTCTCTGCCCGGAGTCTCTCTCCCTCTCTGCCCGGAGTCTCTCTCCCTCTCTGCCCGGAGTCTCTCTCTCACTCTCTGCCCGGAGTCTCTCTCTGCCCGGAGTCTCTCTCTGCCCGGAGTCTCTCTCTGCCCGGAGTCTCTCTCTGCCCGGAGTCTCTCTCTGCCCGGAGTCTCTCTCTGCCCGGAGTCTCTCTCTGCCCGGAGTCTCTCTCTGCCCGGAGTCTCTCTCTGCCCGGAGTCTCTCTCTGCCCGGAGTCTCTCTCTGCCCGGAGTCTCTCTCTGCCCGGAGTCTCTCTCTGCCCGGAGTCTCTCTCTGCCCGGAGTCTCTCTCTGCCCGGAGTCTCTCTCTGCCCGGAGTCTCTCTCTGCCTGGAGTCTCTCTCTGCCCGGAGTCTCTCTCCCTCGCCCGGAGTCTCTCTCCCTCTCTGCCCGGACTCTCTCTCTCCCTCTCTGCCCGGACTCTCTCTCTCCCTCTCTGCCCGGACTCTCTCTCTGCCCGGAGTCTCTCTCCCTCTCTGCCCGGACTCTCTCTCTGCCCGGAGTCTCTCTCTGCCCGGAGTCTCTCTCTGCCCGGAGTCTCTCTCTGCCCGGAGTCTCTCTCTGCCCGGAGTCTCTCTCTGCCCGGAGTCTCTCTCTGCCCGGAGTCTCTCTCTGCCCGGAGTCTCTCTCTGCCCGGAGTCTCTCTCTGCCCGGAGTCTCTCTCTGCCCGGAGTCTCTCTCTGCCCGGAGTCTCTCTCTGCCCGGAGTCTCTCTCTGCCCGGAGTCTCTCTCTGCCCGGAGTCTCTCTCTGCCCGGAGTCTCTCTCTGCCTGGAGTCTCTCTCTGCCTGGAGTCTCTCTCTCTCTCTGCCTGGAGTCTCTCTCTCTCTCTGCCCGGTGTCTCTCTCTCTCTCTGCCCGGTGTCTCTCTCTCTCTCTGCCCGGTGTCTCTCTCTCTCTCTGCCCGGAGTCTGTCTCTCTCTCTGCCCGGAGTCTGTCTCTCTCTCTGCCCGGAGTTTGTCTCTCTCTCTGCACGGAGTCTCTCTCTCTCTCTGCCCGGAGTCTCTCTCTCTCTCTGCCTGGAGTCTCTCTCTCTCTCTGCCTGGAGTCTCTCACTCTCTCAGCTTGGAGTCCCTCTCTCTCTCTCTGCCTGGAGTCTCTCTCTGCCTGGAATCTGTCATTGCCTGGAGTCTCTCTCTCTCTCTCTGCCTCGAGTCTCTGTCTGTCTTTCTCTCTGCCTGGAGTCTCTCTCTCTCTCTATCTCTGCCTGGAGTCTCTCTCTCTCTTTCTCTCCCTGGAGTCTCTCTCTCTCTCTGCCTGGAGTCTCTCTCTCTCTCTGCCTGGAGTCTCTCTCTCTGCCTGGAGTCTCTCTCTCTCTCTGCCCGGAGTCTCTCTCTCTCTCTGCCCGGAGTCTCTCTCTCTCTCTGCCTGGAGTCTCTCTCTCTCTCTGCCTGGAGTCTTTCTCTCTCTGTGCCTGGAGTCTCTCTCTCTCTCTCTCTCTGCCTGGAGTCTCTCTCTCTCTCTCTCTGCCTGGAGTCTCTCTTCTCTCTCTCTCTCTGCCCGGAGTCTCTCTCTCTCTCTGCCCGGAGTCTGTCTCTCTCTCTGCCCGGAGTCTGTCTCTCTCTCTGCCCGGAGTCTCTCTCTCTCTCTGCCCGGTGTCTCTCTCTCTCTCTGCCCGGAGTCTCTCTCTCTCTCTCTGCCCGGAGTCTCTCTCTCTCTCTGCCCGGAGTCTCTCTCTCTCTGCCCGGAGTCTCTCTCTCTCTCTGCCCGGAGTCTCTCTCTCTCTCTGCCCGGAGTCTCTCTCTCTCTCTGCCCGGAGTCTCTCTCTCTCTCTGCCCGGAGTCTCTCTCTCTCTCTGCCCGGAGTCTCTCTCTCTCTCTGTCTCTGCCTGGAGTCTCCCTCTCTCTCTCTCTCTCTCTCTCTTTCTCTCCTTGGAGTCTCTCTCTCTCTCTGCCCGGAGTCTCTCTCTCTCTCTCTCTCTCTCTGCCTGGAGTCTCTCTCTCTCACTCTGCCCGGAGCCTCTCTCTCTCCCTGCCAGGAGACTCTCTCTCTCTCTCTGCCTGGATTCTCAGTCTCTCTCTGCCTGGAGTCTCTCTCTCTCTCTGCTTGGAGTCTTCCTCTCTCTCAGCCTGGAGTCTTACTCACACTCTGCCTGGAGTCTTACTCACACTCTGCCTGGAGTCTTACTCTCTCTCTGCCTGGAGTATTTCTCTCTCTCTGCCTGGAGTATTTCTCTCTCTATGCCTGGAGTCTCTCTCTCTCTCTGCCAGGAGTCTCTCTCCCTCTCTCTGCCTGGAGTCTCTCTCTCTCTCTCTCTGCCTGGAGTCCCTCTCTCTCTCTCTCTCTGCCTGGAGTCTCTCTCTCTCTCTCTCTCTGCCCGGAGTCTCTCTCTCTCTCTGCCCGGAGTCTCTCTCTCTCTCTGCCCGGAGTCTCTCTCTCCCTCTGCCGGGAGTCTCTCTCTCTCTCTGCCTGGAGTCTCTCTCTCTCTCTGCCCGGAGTCTCTCTCTCTCTCTGCCCGGAGTCTGACTCTCTCTCTGCCCGGAGTCTGTCTCTCTATCTGCCCGGAGTCTGTCTCTCTCTCTGCCCGGAGTCTCTCTCTCTCTCTGCCCGGTGTCTCTCTCTCTCTCTGCCCGGAGTCTCTCTCTCTCTCTGCCCGGAGTCTGACTCTCTCTCTGCCCGGAGTCTGTCTCTCTCTCTGCCCGGAGTCTGTCTCTCTCTCTGCCCGGAGTCTCTCTCTCTCTCTGCCCGGTGTCTCTCTCTCTCTCTGCCCGGAGTCTCTCTCTCTCTCTCTGCCCGGATTCTCTCTCTCTCTCTCTGCCCGGAGTCTCTCTCTCTCTCTGCCCGGAGTCTCTCTCTCTCTCTGCCCGGAGTCTCTCTCTCTCTCTGCCCGGAGTCTCTCTCTCTCTCTGCCCGGAGTCTCTCTCTCTCTCTGCCCGGAGTCTCTCTCTCTCTCTGCCCGGAGTCTCTCTCTCTCTCTCTCTCTGCCCGGAGTCTCTCTCTCTCTCTCTCTCTGCCTCTCTCTCTCTTTCTCTCCTTGGAGTCTCTCTCTCTCTCTGCCCGGAGTCTCTCTCTCTCTCTCTCTCTCTCTGCCTGGAGTCTCTCTCTCTCACTCTGCCCGGACTCTCTCTCTCTCCCTGCCAGGAGACTCTCTCTCTCTCTCTGCCTGGATTCTCAGTCTCTCTCTGCCTGGAGTCTCTCTCTCTCTCTGCTTGGAGTCTTCCTCTCTCTCAGCCTGGAGTCTTACTCACACTCTGCCTGGAGTCTTACTCTCACTCTGCCTGGAGTCTTACTCTCTCTCTGCCTGGAGTATTTCTCTCTCTCTGCCTGGAGTATTTCTCTCTCTATGCCTGGAGTCTCTCTCTCTCTCTGCCAGGAGTCTCTCTCCCTCTCTCTGCCTGGAGTCTCTCTCTCTCTCTCTCTGCCTGGAGTCCCTCTCTCTCTCTCTCTCTCTGCCTGGAGTCCCTCTCTCTCTCTCTCTCTGCCTGGAGTCTCTCTCTCTCTCTCTCTCTGCCCGGAGTCTCTCTCTCTCTCTGCCCGGAGTCTCTCTCTCTCTCTGCCCGGAGTCTCTCTCTCCCTCTGCCGGGAGTCTCTCTCTCTCTCTGCCTGGAGTCTCTCTCTCTCTCTGCCCGGAGTCTCTCTCTCTCTCTGCCCGGAGTCTGACTCTCTCTCTGCCCGGAGTCTGTCTCTCTATCTGCCCGGAGTCTCTCTCCCTCTCTGCCCGGAGTCTCTCTCCCTCTCTGCCCGGAGTCTCTCTCCCTCTCTGCCCGGAGTCTCTCTCTCCCTCTCTGCCCGGAGTCTCTCTCTCCCTCTCTGCCCGGAGTCTCTCTCTGCCCGGAGTCTCTCTCTGCCCGGAGTCTCTCTCTGCCCGGAGTCTCTCTCTGCCCGGAGTCTCTCTCTGCCCGGAGTCTCTCTCTGCCCGGAGTCTCTCTCTGCCCGGAGTCTCTCTCTGCCCGGAGTCTCTCTCTGCCCGGAGTCTCTCTCTGCCCGGAGTCTCTCTCTGCCCGGAGTCTCTCTCTGCCCGGAGTCTCTCTCTGCCCGGAGTCTCTCTCTGCCCGGAGTCTCTCTCTGCCCGGAGTCTCTCTCTGCCCGGAGTCTCTCTCTGCCCGGAGTCTCTCTCTGCCCGGAGTCTCTCTCTGCCCGGAGTCTCTCTCTGCCCGGAGTCTCTCTCTGCCCGGAGTCTCTCTCTGCCCGGAGTCTCTCTCTGCCCGGAGTCTCTCTCTGCCCGGAGTCTCTCTCTGCCCGGAGTCTCTCTCTGCCCGGAGTCTCTCTCTGCCCGGAGTCTCTCTCTGCCCGGAGTCTCTCTCTGCCCGGAGTCTCTCTCTGCCCGGAGTCTCTCTCTGCCCGGACTCTCTCTCCCTCTCTGCCCGGACTCTCTCTCTCCCTCTCTGCCCGGACTCTCTCTCTGCCCGGAGTCTCTCTCCCTCTCTGCCCGGACTCTCTCTCTCTGCCCGGACTCTCTCTCTGCCCGGACTCTCTCTCTGCCCGGACTCTCTCTCTGCCCGGAGTCTCTCTCTGCCCGGAGTCTCTCTCTGCCCGGAGTCTCTCTCTGCCCGGAGTCTCTCTCTGCCCGGAGTCTCTCTCTGCCCGGAGTCTCTCTCTGCCCGGAGTCTCTCTCTGCCCGGAGTCTCTCTCTGCCCGGAGTCTCTCTCTGCCCGGAGTCTCTCTCTGCCTGGAGTCTCTCTCTGCCTGGAGTCTCTCTCTGCCTGGAGTCTCTCTCTCTCTCTGCCGGGAGTCTCTCTCTCTCTCTGCCGGGAGTCTCTCTCTCTCTCTGCCTGGAGTCTCCCTCTGCCTGGAGTCTCTCGCTCTCTCTGCCCGGAGTCTCTCTCTCTCTCTGCCCGCAGTCAGTCACTCTCTCTGCCTGGATTCTCTTTCTCTCTCTGCCTGGAGTCTCTCTCTCTCTCTGCCAGGATTCTTACTCTCTCTCTGCCTGGAGTCTTACTCTCTCTCTGCCTGGAGTCTTACTCTCTCTCTGCCTGGAGTCTTACTCTCTCTCTGCCTGGAGTCTTACTCTCTCTCTGCCTGGAGTCTTACTCTCTCTCTGCCTGGCGTATTTCTCTCTCTCTGCCTGGAGTATTTCTCTCTCTAGGCCTGGAGTCTCTCTCTCTCTCTCTGCCTGGAGTCTCTCTCTCTCTCTCTCTCTCTCTCTGCCTGGAGTCTCTCTCTCTCTCTGCCAGGAGTCTCTCTCTCTTTCTGCTTGGAGTCCCTCTCTGCCTGGAGTCCCTCTCTGCCTGGAATCTCTCTCTGCCTGGAGTCTCTCTCTCTCTTTCTGCCTGGAGTCTCTGTCTCTCTCTCTCTCTGCCTGGAGTCTCTCTCTCTCTCTGCCTGGAGTCTCTCTCTCTCTCTGCCCGGTGTCTCTCTCTCTCTCTGCCCGGTGTCTCTCTCTCTCTCTGCCCGGAGTCTGTCTCTCTCTCTGCCCGGAGTTTGTCTCTCTCTCTGCACGGAGTCTCTCTCTCTCTCTGCCCGGAGTCTGTCTCTCTCTCTGCCCGGAGTCTCTCTCTCTCTCTGCCTGGAGTCTCTCACTCTCTCAGCTTGGAGTCCCTCTCTCTCTCTCTGCCTGGAGTCTCTCTCTGCCTGGAGTCTGTCTCTGCCTGGAGTCTCTCTCTCTCTCTCTGCCTCGAGTCTCTGTCTGTCTTTCTCTCTGCCTGGAGTCTCTCTCTCTCTCTATCTCTGCCTGGAGTCTCTCTCTCTCTTTCTCTCCCTGGAGTCTCTCTCTCTCTCTGCCTGGAGTCTCTCTCTCTCTCTGCCTGGAGTCTCTCTCTCTGCCTGGAGTCTCTCTCTCTCTCTGCCCGGAGTCTCTCTCTCTCTCTGCCCGGAGTCTCTCTCTCTCTCTGCCCGGAGTCTCTCTCTCTCTCTGCCTGGAGTCTTTCTCTCTCTGTGCCTGGAGTCTCTCTCTCTCTCTCTCTGCCTGGAGTCTCTCTCTCTCTCTCTCTGCCTGGAGTCTCTCTTCTCTCTCTCTCCCTGCCCGGAGTCTCTCTCTCTCTCTGCCCGGAGTCTGTCTCTCTCTCTGCCCGGAGTCTGTCTCTCTCTCTGCCCGGAGTCTGTCTCTCTCTCTGCCCGGAGTCTGTCTCTCTCTCTGCCCGGAGTCTGTCTCTCTCTCTGCCCGGAGTCTGTCTCTCTCTCTGCCCGGAGTCTGTCTCTCTCTCTGCCCGGAGTCTGTCTCTCTCTCTGCCCGGAGTCTGTCTCTCTCTCTGCCCGGAGTCTGTCTCTCTCTCTGCCCGGAGTCTCTCTCTCTCTCTGCCCGGAGTCTCTCTCTCTCTCTGCCCGGAGTCTCTCTCTCTCTCTGCCCGGAGTCTCTCTCTCTCTCTGCCCGGAGTCTCTCTCTCTCTCTGCCCGGAGTCTCTCTCTCTCTCTGCCCGGTGTCTCTCTCTCTCTCTGCCCGGAGTCTCTCTCTCTCTCTGCCCAAAGTCTCTCTCTCTCTCTGCCCGGAGTCTCTCTCTCTCTCTGCCCGGAGTCTCTCTCTCTCTCTGCCCGGAGTCTCTCTCTCTCTCTGCCCGGAGTCTCTCTCTCTCTCTGCCCGGAGTCTCTCTCTCTCTCTGCCCGGAGTCTCTCTCTCTCTCTGCCCGGAGTCTCTCTCTCTCTCTCTCTCTCTCTCTCTCTTTCTCTCCTTGGAGTCTCTCTCTCTCTCTGCCCGGAGTCTCTCTCTCTCTCTCTCTCTCTCTCTGCCTGGAGTCTCTCTCTCTCACTCTGCCCGGAGTCTCTCTCTCTCCCTGCCAGGAGACTCTCTCTCTCTCTCTGCCGGGATTCTCAGTCTCTCTCTGCCTGGAGTCTCTCTCTCTCTCTGCTTGGAGTCTTCCTCTCTCTCAGCCTGGAGTCTTACTCACACTCTGCCTGGAGTCTTACTCTCACTCTGCCTGGAGTCTTACTCTCTCTCTGCCTGGAGTATTTCTCTCTCTCTGCCTGGAGTATTTCTCTCTCTATGCCTGGAGTCTCTCTCTCTCTCTGCCTGGAGTCTCTCTCCCCTCTCTCTGCCTGGAGTCTCTCTCTCTCTCTCTCTGCATGGAGTCCCTCTCTCTCTCTCTCTGCCTGGAGTCTCTCTCTCTCTCTCTCTCTCTCTGCCCGGAGTCTCTCTCTCTCTCTGCCCGGAGTCTCTCTCTCTCTCTGCCCGGAGTCTCTCTCTCCCTCTGCCGGGAGTCTCTCTCTCTCTCTGCCCGGAGTCTCTCTCTCTCTCTGCCCGGAGTCTCTCTCTCTCTCTGCCCGGAGTCTGACTCTCTCTCTGCCCGGAGTCTGTCTCTCTCTCTGCCCGGAGTCTCTCTCCCTCTCTGCCCGGAGTCTCTCTCCCTCTCTGCCCGGAGTCTCTCTCTCACTCTCTGCCCGGAGTCTCTCTCTGCCCGGAGTCTCTCTCTGCCCGGAGTCTCTCTCTGCCCGGAGTCTCTCTCTGCCCGGAGTCTCTCTCTGCCCGGAGTCTCTCTCTGCCCGGAGTCTCTCTCTGCCCGGAGTCTCTCTCTGCCCGGAGTCTCTCTCTGCCCGGAGTCTCTCTCTGCCCGGAGTCTCTCTCTGCCCGGAGTCTCTCTCTGCCCGGAGTCTCTCTCTGCCCGGAGTCTCTCTCTGCCCGGAGTCTCTCTCTGCCCGGAGTCTCTCTCCCTCTCTGCCCGGAGTCTCTCTCCCTCTCTGCCCGGACTCTCTCTCTCCCTCTCTGCCCGGACTCTCTCTCTGCCCGGAGTCTCTCTCCCTCTCTGCCCGGACTCTCTCTCTGCCCGGACTCTCTCTCTGCCCGGAGTCTCTCTCTGCCCGGAGTCTCTCTCTGCCCGGAGTCTCTCTCTGCCCGGAGTCTCTCTCTGCCCGGAGTCTCTCTCTGCCCGGAGTCTCTCTCTGCCCGGAGTCTCTCTCTGCCCGGAGTCTCTCTCTGCCCGGAGTCTCTCTCTGCCCGGAGTCTCTCTCTGCCCGGAGTCTCTCTCTGCCCGGAGTCTCTCTCTGCCCGGAGTCTCTCTCTGCCCGGAGTCTCTCTCTGCCTGGAGTCTCTCTCTGCCTGGAGTCTCTCTCTCTCTCTGCCTGGAGTCTCTCTCTCTCTCTGCCTGGAGTCTCTCTCTCTCTCTGCCCGGTGTCTCTCTCTCTCTCTGCCCGGTGTCTCTCTCTCTCTCTGCCCGGAGTCTGTCTCTCTCTCTGCCCGGAGTCTGTCTCTCTCTCTGCCCGGAGTCTGTCTCTCTCTCTGCCCGGAGTTTGTCTCTCTCTCTGCACGGAGTCTCTCTCTCTCTCTGCCCGGAGTCTGTCTCTCTCTCTGCCTGGAGTCTCTCTCTCTCTCTGCCTGGAGTCTCTCACTCTCTCAGCTTGGAGTCCCTCTCTCTCTCTCTGCCTGGAGTCTCTCTCTGCCTGGAATCTGTCTTTGCCTGGAGTCTCTCTCTCTCTCTCTGCCTCGAGTCTCTGTCTGTCTTTCTCTCTGCCTGGAGTCTCTCTCTCTCTCTATCTCTGCCTGGAGTCTCTCTCTCTCTTTCTCTCCCTGGAGTCTCTCTCTCTCTCTGCCTGGAGTCTCTCTCTCTCTCTGCCTGGAGTCTCTCTCTCTGCCTGGAGTCTCTCTCTCTCTCTGCCCGGAGTCTCTCTCTCTCTCTGCCCGGAGTCTCTCTCTCTCTCTGCCTGGAGTCTCTCTCTCTCTCTGCCTGGAGTCTTTCTCTCTCTGTGCCTGGAGTCTCTCTCTCTCTCTCTCTCTGCCTGGAGTCTCTCTCTCTCTCTCTCTGCCTGGAGTCTCTCTTCTCTCTCTCTCTCTGCCCGGAGTCTCTCTCTCTCTCTGCCCGGAGTCTGTCTCTCTCTCTGCCCGGAGTCTGTCTCTCTCTCTGCCCGGAGTCTCTCTCTCTCTCTGCCCGGTGTCTCTCTCTCTCTCTGCCCGGTGTCTCTCTCTCTCTCTGCCCGGAGTCTCTCTCTCTCTCTCTGCCCGGAGTCTCTCTCTCTCTCTGCCCGGAGTCTCTCTCTCTCTCTGCCCGGAGTCTCTCTCTCTCTCTGCCCGGAGTCTCTCTCTCTCTCTGCCCGGAGTCTCTCTCTCTCTCTGCCCGGAGTCTCTCTCTCTCTCTGCCCGGAGTCTCTCTCTCTCTCTGCCCGGAGTCTCTCTCTCTCTCTCTCTCTGCCTGGAGTCTCCCTCTCTCTCTCTCTCTCTCTCTCTCTTTCTCTCCTTGGAGTCTCTCTCTCTCTCTGCCCGGAGTCTCTCTCTCTCTCTCTCTCTCTCTGCCTGGAGTCTCTCTCTCTCACTCTGCCCGGAGTCTCTCTCTCTCCCTGCCAGGAGACTCTCTCTCTCTCTCTGCCTGGATTCTCAGTCTCTCTCTGCCTGGAGTCTCTCTCTCTCTCTGCTTGGAGTCTTCCTCTCTCTCAGCCTGGAGTCTTACTCACACTCTGCCTGGAGTCTTACTCTCACTCTGCCTGGAGTCTTACTCTCTCTCTGCCTGGAGTATTTCTCTCTCTCTGCCTGGAGTATTTCTCTCTCTATGCCTGGAGTCTCTCTCTCTCTCTGCCAGGAGTCTCTCTCCCTCTCTCTGCCTGGAGTCTCTCTCTCTCTCTCTCTGCCTGGAGTCCCTCTCTCTCTCTCTCTCTGCCTGGAGTCTCTCTCTCTCTCTCTCTCTGCCCGGAGTCTCTCTCTCTCTCTGCCCGGAGTCTCTCTCTCTCTCTGCCGGGAGTCTCTCTCTCTCTCTGCCTGGAGTCTCTCTCTCTCTCTGCCCGGAGTCTCTCTCTCTCTCTGCCCGGAGTCTGACTCTCTCTCTGCCCGGAGTCTGTCTCTCTATCTGCCCGGAGTCTCTCTCCCTCTCTGCCCGGAGTCTCTCTCCCTCTCTGCCCGGAGTCTCTCTCCCTCTCTGCCCGGAGTCTCTCTCTCCCTCTCTGCCCGAGTCTCTCTCCTTCTCTGCCCGGAGTCTCTCTCTGCCCGGAGTCTCTCTCTGCCCGGAGTCTCTCTCTGCCCGGAGTCTCTCTCTGCCCGGAGTCTCTCTCTGCCCGGAGTCTCTCTCTGCCCGGAGTCTCTCTCTGCCCGGAGTCTCTCTCTGCCCGGAGTCTCTCTCTGCCCGGAGTCTCTCTCTGCCCGGAGTCTCTCTCTGCCCGGAGTCTCTCTCTGCCTGGAGTCTCTCTCTGCCCGGAGTCTCTCTCCCTCTCTGCCCGGACTCTCTCTCCCTCTCTGCCCGGACTCTCTCCTCTCCCTCTCTGCCCGGACTCTCTCTCTGCCCGGAGTCTCTCTCCCTCTCTGCCCGGACTCTCTCTCTGCCCGGAGTCTCTCTCTGCCCGGAGTCTCTCTCTGCCAGGAGTCTCTCTCTGCCCGAGTCTCTCTCTGCCCGGAGTCTCTCTCTGCCGGAGTCTCTCTCTGCCCGGAGTCTCCTCTGCCTGGAGTCTCTCTCTGCCTGGAGTCTCTCTCCTGCCTGGAGTCTCTCTCTGCCTGGAGTCTCTCTCTGCCTGGAGTCTCTCTCTGCCTGGAGTCTCTCTCTGCCTGGAGTCTCTCTCTGCCTGGAGTCTCTCTCTCTCTCTGCCTGGAGTCTCTCTCTCTCTCTGCCGGGAGTCTCTCTCTCTCTCTGCCGGGAGTCTCTCTCTCTCTCTGCCTGGAGTCTCCCTCTGCCTGGAGTCTCTCGCTCTCTCTGCCCGGAGTCTCTCTCTCTCTCTGCCCGCAGTCAGTCACTCTCTCTGCCTGGATTCTCTTTCTCTCTCTGCCTGGAGTCTCTCTCTCTCTCTGCCTGGATCTTACTCTCTCTCTGCCTGGAGTCTTACTCTCTCTCTGCCTGGAGTCTTACTCTCTCTCTGCCTGGAGTCTTACTCTCTCTCTGCCTGGAGTCTTACTCTCTCTCTGCCTGGAGTCTTACTCTCTCTCTGCCTGGAGTATTTCTCTCTCTCTGCCTGGAGTATTTCTCTCTCTCTGCCTGGAGTATTTCTCTCTCTCTGCCTGGAGTATTTCTCTCTCTAGGCCTGGAGTCTCTCTCTCTCTCTCTGCCTGGAGTCTCTCTCTCTCTCTCTCTCTCTCTCTGCCTGGAGTCTCTCTCTCTCTCTGCCAGGAGTCTCTCTCTCTCTCTCTCTCTCTCTCTGCCTGGAGTCTCTCTCTCTCTCTGCCAGGAGTCTCTCTCTCTTTCTGCTTGGAGTCCCTCTCTGCCTGGAGTCCCTCTCTGCCTGGAGTCCCTCTCTGCCTGGAGTCCCTCTCTGCTGGAATCTCTCTCTGCCTGGAGTCTCTCTCTCTCTTTCTGCCTGGAGTCTCTGTCTCTCTCTCTCTCTGCCTGGAGTCTCTGTCTCTCTCTCTCTCTGTCTGGAGTCTCTGTCTCTCTCTCTCTCTGCCTGGAGTCTCTCTCTCTCTCTGCTGGGAGTCTCTCTCTCTCTCTCTCTGCCCGGAGTCTCTCTCTCTCTCGGCCCGGAGTCTCTCTCTCTCTCGGCCCGGAGTCTCTCTCTCTCTCTGCCCGGAGTCTCTCTCTCTCTCTGCCCGGAGTCTCTCTCTCTCTCGGCCCGGAGTCTCTCTCTCTCTCTGCCTGGAGCGTTTCTCTCTCTCTCTGCCCGGAGTCTCTCTCTCTCTCTCTCTCTCTCTGCCCGGAGTCTCTCTCTCTCTCTCTCTCTCTCTCTGCCCGGAGTCTCTCTCTCTCTCTGTCCGGAGTCTCTCTCTCTCTCTGCCCGGAGTCTCTCGCTCTCTCTGCCCGGAGTCTCTCGCTCTCTCTGCCCGGAGTCTCTCGCCTCCTCTCTGCCCGGAGTCTCTCGCTCTCTCTGCACGGAGTCTCTCTCTCTCTCTGCCCGGAGTCTCTCTCTGCCCGGAGTCTCTCTCTGCCTGGAGTCTCTCTCTCTCTCTGCCTGGAGTCTCTCTCTGCCTGGAGTCTCTCTCTCTCTCTGCCGGGAGTCTCTCTCTCTCTCTGCCGGAGTCTCTCTCTCTCTCTGCCGGGAGTCTCCCTCTGCCTGGAGTCTCTCGCTCTCTCTGCCCGCAGTCAGTCACTCTCTCTGCCTGGATTCTCTTTCTCTCTCTGCCTGGAGTCTCTCTCTCTCTCTGCCTGGATTCTTACTCTCTCTCTGCCTGGAGTCTTTCTCTCTGCCTGGAGTCTTACTCTCTCTCTGCCTGGGAGTCTTACTCTCTCTCTGCCTGGAGTCTTACTCTCTCTCTGCCTGGAGTCTTTCTCTCTCTCTGCCTGGAGTATTTCTCTCTCTCTGCCTGGAGTATTTCTCTCTCTAGGCCTGGAGTCTCTCTCTCTCTCTCTGCCTGGAGTCTCTCTCTCTCTCTCTCTCTCTCTCTCTGCCTGAGTCTCTGTCTCTGCCTGAGTCTCTGTCTCTGCCCTGGAGTCTCTGTCTCTGTCTCTCTCTGCCTGGACTCTCTCTCTCTCTGCTGGAGTCTCTCGCTCTCCCTCTTCCTGGAGTCTCTCGCTTTCTCTCTGCCCGGCGTCTCTCGCACTCTCTCTGCCCGGCGTCTCTCGCTCTCTCTGCCCGGCGTCTCTCGCTCTCTCTGCCTGCAGTCTGTCACTCTCTCTGCCTGGAGTCTCTCTCTCTCTCTGCCTGGAGTCTCTCTCTCTCTCTGCTGGAGTTTCTCTCTCTCTCTGCTGGAGTCTCTCTCTGCCTGGAGTCTCTCTCTCTCTCTCTGCCTGGAGTCTCTGTCTCTGTCTCTCTCTGCCTGGAGTCTCTCTCTCTCTCTGCCTGGAGTCTCTCTCTCTCTCTGCCTGGAGTCTCTCTCTCTCTCTGCCTGGAGTCTCTCTCTCTCTCTGCCTGGAGTCTCTCTCTCTCTCTCTGCCTGGAGTCTCTGTCTCTGTCTCTGCCTGGAGTCTCTGTCTCTGTCTCTCTCTGCCTGGACTCTCTCTCTCTCTGCTGGAGTCTCTCGCTCTCCCTCTTCCTGGAGTCTCTCGCTTTCTCTCTGCCCGGCGTCTCTCGCACTCTCTCTGCCCGGCGTCTCTCGCTCTCTCTGCCCGGCGTCTCTCGCTCTCTCTGCCTGCAGTCTGTCACTCTCTCTGCCTGGAGTCTCTCTCTCTCTCTGCCTGGAGTCTCTCTCTCTCTCTGCTGGAGTCTCTCTCTCTCTCTGCTGGAGTCTCTCTCTGCCTGGAGTCTCTCTCTCTCTCTCTGCCTGGAGTCTCTGTCTCTTTCTCTCTCTGCCTGGAGTCTCTCTCTCTCTGCTGGAGTCTCTCTCTCTCTCAGCTTGGAGTCCCTCTCTCTCTCAGCTTGGAGTCCCTCTCTCTCTCTCTGCCTGGAGTCTCTCTCTGCCTGGAGTCTCTCTCTGCCTGGAGTCTCTCTCTGCCTGGAGTCTCTCTCTGCCTGGAGTCTCTCTCTGGCCTGGAGTCTCTCTCTGCCTGGAGTCTCTCTCTGCCTGGAGTCTCTCTCTGCCTGGAGTCTCTCTCTGCCTGGAGTCTCTCTCTGCCTGGAGTCTCTCTCTGCCTGGAGTCTCTCTCTGCCTGGAGTCTCTCTCTTTCTGGAGTCTCTCTCTGCCTGGAGCTCTCTCTCTGCCTGAGTCTCTCTCTCTCTCTCTGCCTGGAGTCTCTCTCTCTCTCTCTGCCTGGAGTCTCTTCTCTCTCTCTCTGCCTGGAGTCTCTCTCTCTCTCTCTGCCTGGAGTCTCTCTCTCTCTCTCTCTGCCTGGAGTCTCTCTCTCTCTGCCTGAGTCTCCCTCTCTCTTTCTCTCCCTGGAGTCTCTCTCTCTCTTTCTCTCCCTGGAGTCTCTCTCTCTCTCTGCCTGGGAGTCTCTCTCTCTCTCTGCCTGGAGTCTCTCTCTCTCTCTGCCTGGAGTCTCTCTCTCTCTCTGCCTGGAGTCTCTCTCCTCTCTCTGCCCGGTGTCTCTCTCTCTCTGCCCGGTGTCTCTCTCTCTCTCTGCCCGGAGTCTGTCTCTCTCTCTGCCCGGAGTCTGTCTCTCTCTCTGCCCGGAGTCTCTCTCTCTCTCTGCCCGGAGTCTGTCTCTCTCTCTGCCCGGAGTCTCTCACTCTCTCTGCCTGGAGTCCCTCTCTCTCTCTCTGCCTGGAGTCTCTCTCTGCCTGGAGTCTGTCTCTGCCTGGAGTCTCTCTCTCTCTCTCTGCCTCGAGTCTCTGTCTGTCTTTCTCTCTGCCTGGAGTCTCTCTCTCTCTCTATCTCTGCCTGGGAGTCTCTCTCTCTCTTTCTCTCCCTGGAGTCTCTCTCTCTCTCTGCCTGGAGTCTCTCTCTCTCTCTGCCTGGAGTCTCTCTCTCTCTCTGCCTGGAGTCTCTCTCTCTGCCCGGAGTCTCTCTCTCTCTCTGCCCGGAGTCTCTCTCTCTCTCTGCCCGGAGTCTCTCTCTCTCTCTGCCTGGAGTCTCTCTCTCTCTCTGCCTGGAGTCTTTCTCTCTCTGTGCCTGGAGTCTCTCTCTCTCTCTCTCTGCCTGGAGTCTCTCTCTCTCTCTCTCTGCCCCGGAGTCTCTCTTCTCTCTCTCTCCCTGCCCGGAGTCTCTCTCTCTCTCTGCCCGGAGTCTGTCTCTCTCTCTGCCCGAGTCTGTCTCTCTCTCTGCCCGGAGTCTGTCTCTCTCTCTGCCCGGAGTCTGTCTCTCTCTCTGCCCGGAGTCTGTCTCTCTCTCTGCCCGGAGTCTGTCTCTCTCTCTGCCCGGAGTCTGTCTCTCTCTCTGCCCGGAGTCTGTCTCTCTCTCTGCCCGGAGTCTGTCTCTCTCTCTGCCCGGAGTCTGTCTCTCTCTCTGCCCGGAGTCTGTCTCTCTCTCTGCCCGGAGTCTCTCTCTCTCTCTGCCCGGAGTCTCTCTCTCTCTCTGCCCGGAGTCTCTCTCTCTCTCTGCCCGGAGTCTCTCTCTCTCTCTCTCTCTGCCTGGAGTCTCTCTCTCTCTCTCTCTCTCTCTCTCTCTTTCTCTCCTTGGAGTCTCTCTCTCTCTCTGCCCGGAGTCTCTCTCTCTCTCTCTCTCTCTCTCTCTGCCTGGAGTCTCTCTCTCTCACTCTGCCCGGAGTCTCTCTCTCTCCCTGCCAGGAGACTCTCTCTCTCTCTCTGCCTGGATTCTCAGTCTCTCTCTGCCTGGAGTCTCTCTCTCTCTCTGCTTGGAGTCTTCCTCTCTCTCAGCCTGGAGTCTTACTCACACTCTGCCTGGAGTCTTACTCTCACTCTGCCTGGAGTCTTACTCTCTCTCTGCCTGGAGTATTTCTCTCTCTCTGCCTGGAGTATTTCTCTCTCTATGCCTGGAGTCTCTCTCTCTCTCTGCCTGGAGTCTCTCTCCCTCTCTCTGCCTGGAGTCTCTCTCTCTCTCTCTCTGCATGAGTCCCTCTCTCTCTCTCTCTCTGCCTGGAGTCTCTCTCTCTCTCTCTCTCTCTCTCTGCCCGGAGTCTCTCTCTCTCTCTGCCCGGAGTCTCTCTCTCTCTCTGCCCTGAGTCTCTCTCTCTCTCTGCCCGGAGTCTCTCTCTCCCTCTGCGGGAGTCTCTCTCTCTCTCTGCCCGGAGTCTCTCTCTCTCTCTGCCCGGAGTCTCTCTCTCTCTCTGCCCGGAGTCTGACTCTCTCTCTGCCCGGAGTCTGTCTCTCTCTCTGCCCGGAGTCTCTCTCCCTCCTCTGCCCGGAGGTCTCTCTCCCTCTCCTGCCCGGAGTCTCTCTCCCTCTCTGCCCGGAGTCTCTCTCTCACTCTCTGCCCGGAGTCTCTCTCTGCCCGGAGTCTCTCTCTGCCCGGAGTCTCTCTCTGCCCGGAGTCTCTCTCTGCCCGGAGTCTCTCTCTGCCCGGAGTCTCTCTCTGCCCGGAGTCTCTCTCTGCCCGGAGTCTCTCTCTGCCCGGAGTCTCTCTCTGCCCGGAGTCTCTCTCTGCCCGGAGTCTCTCTCTGCCCGGAGTCTCTCTCTGCCCGGAGTCTCTCTCTGCCCGAGTCTCTCTCCCTCTCTGCCCGGACTCTCTCTCTCCCTCTCTGCCCGGACTCTCTCTCTCCCTCTCTGCCCCCCCGGACTCTCTCTCTGCCCGGAGTCTCTCTCCCCTCTCTGCCCGGACTCTCTCTCTGCCCGGACTCTCTCTCTGCCCGGAGTCTCTCTCTGCCGCGAGTCTCTCTCTGCCCGGAGTCTCTCTCTGCCCGGAGTCTCTCTCTGCCCGGAGTCTCTCTCTGCCCGGAGTCTCTCTCTGCCCGGAGTCTCTCTCTGCCCGGAGTCTCTCTCTGCCCGGAGTCTCTCTCTGCCCGGAGTCTCTCTCTGCCCGGAGTCTCTCTCTGCCCGGAGTCCTCTCTCTGCCTGGAGTCTCTCTCTGCCTGGAGTCTCTCTCTCTCTCTGCCTGGAGTCTCTCTCTCTCTCTGCCTGGAGTCTCTCTCTCTCTCTGCCCGGTGTCTCTCTCTCTCTCTGCCCGGTGTCTCTCTCTCTCTCCTGCCGGATTCTGTCTCTCTCTCTGCCCGGAGTCTGTCTCTCTCTCTGCCCGGAGTTTGTCTCTCTCTCTGCACGGAGTCTCTCTCTCTCTCTGCCCGGAGTCTGTCTCTCTCTCTGCCTGGAGTCTCTCTCTCTCTCTGCCTGGAGTCTCTCACTCTCTCAGCTTGGAGTCCCTCTCTCTCTCTCTGCCTGGAGTCTCTCTCTGCCTGGAATCTGTCTTTGCCTGGAGTCTCTCTCTCTCTCTCTGCCTCGAGTCTCTGTCTGTCTTTCTCTCTGCCTGGAGTCCTCTCTCTCTCTCTATCTCTGCCTGGAGTCTCTCTCTCTCTTTCTCTCCCTGGAGTCTCTCTCTCTCTCTGCCTGGAGTCTCTCTCTCTCTCTGCCTGAGTCTCTCTCTCTGCCTGGAGTCTCTCTCTCTCTCTGCCCGGAGTCTCTCTCTCTCTCTGCCCGGAATCTCTCTCTCTCTCTGCCTGGAGTCTCTCTCTCTCTCTGCCTGGAGTCTTTCTCTCTCTGTGCCTGGAGTCTCTCTCTCTCTCTCTCTCTGCCTGGAGTCTCTCTCTCTCTCTCTCTGCCTGGAGTCTCTCTTCTCTCTCTCTCTCTGCCCGGAGTCTCTCTCTCTCTCTGCCCGGAGTCTGTCTCTCTCTCTGCCCGGAGTCTGTCTCTCTCTCTGCCCGGAGTCTCTCTCTCTCTCTGCCCGGTGTCTCTCTCTCTCTCTGCCCGGAGTCTCTCTCTCTCTCTCCTGCCCGGAGTCTCTCTCTCTCTCTCTGCCCGGAGTCTCTCTCTCTCTCTGCCCGGAGTCTCTCTCTCTCTCTGCCCGGAGTCCTCTCTCTCTCTCTGCCCGGAGTCTCTCTCTCTCTCTGCCCGGAGTCTCTCTCTCTCTCTGCCCGGGAGTCTCTCTCCTCTCTCTGCCCGGAGTCCCTCTCTCTCTCTCTGGCCCGGAGTCTCTCTCTCTCTCTCTCTCTGCCTGAGTCTCCCTCTCTCTCTCTCTCTCTCTCTCTTTCTCTCCTTGGAGTCTCTCTCTCTCTGCCCGGAGTCTCTCTCTCTCTCTCTCTCTCTCTGCCTGGAGTCTCTCTCTCTCACTCTGCCCGGAGTCTCTCTCTCTCCCTGCCAGGAGACTCTCTCTCTCTCTCTGCCTGGATTCTCAGTCTCTCTCTGCCTGAGTCTCTCTCTCTCTCTGCTTGGAGTCTTCCTCTCTCTCAGCCTGGAGTCTTACTCACACTCTGCCTGGAGTCTTACTCTCACTCTGCCTGGAGTCTTACTCTCTCTCTGCCTGGAGTATTTCTCTCTCTCTGCCTGGAGTATTTCTCTCTCTATGCCTGGAGTCTCTCTCTCTCTCTGCCAGGAGGTCTCTCTCCCTCTCTCTGCCTGGAGTCTCTCTCTCTCTCTCTCTGCCTGGAGTCCCTCTCTCTCTCTCTCTCTGCCTGGAGTCTCTCTCTCTCTCTCTCTCTGCCCGGAGTCTCTCTCTCTCTCTGCCCGGAGTCTCTCTCTCTCTCTGCCCGGAGTCTCTCTCTCCCTCTGCCGGGAGTCTCTCTCTCTCTCTGCCCGGAGTCCTCTCTCTCTCTCTGCCCGGAGTCTGACTCTCTCTCTGCCCGGAGTCTGTCTCTCTATCTGCCCGGAGTCTCTCTCCCTCTCTGCCCGGAGTCTCTCTCCCTCTCTGCCCGGAGTCTCTCTCCCTCTCTGCCCGGAGTCTCTCTCTCCCCTCTCTGCCCGGAGTCTCTCTCTGCCCGGAGTCTCTCTCTGCCCGGAGTCTCTCTCTGCCCGGAGTCTCTCTCTGCCCGGAGTCTCTCTCTGCCCGGAGTCTCTCTCTGCCCGGAGTCTCTCTCTGCCCGGAGTCTCTCTCTGCCCGGAGTCTCTCTCTGCCCGGAGTCTCTCTCTGCCCGGAGTCTCTCTGCCGGAGTCTCTCTCTGCCCGGAGTCTCTCTCTGCCCGGAGTCTCTCTCTGCCCGGAGTCTCTCTCTGCCTGGAGTCTCTCTCTGCCCGGAGTCTCTCTCCCTCTCTGCTCTGCCTGGAGTCTCTCTCTGCCCGAGTCCTCTCGTCCCTCCTGC